>KV448170.1:0-101509 GCA_001658105.1 Rhizopogon vinicolor AM-OR11-026 | reverse complement strand
GTTTTCGGAGGAAGGTTTTGGCTGATGAAGACTTGGTCTTGGGTAGGAAATCAGTGGTGGCTTAAAGGAATGGAGTTTCAGGGGGTGATTTTTATTTCTGAAGTGTCTTCGCTCAAGGGGGTGTGTTGGATTTTGGTGATTGAAGTTTACCAATGCGAGCTCAACACTTAGTAATCTTGGTAAATCCGGCATTTTCGTTACAGTATAAAGATTAGCTATTTAGTTTTTAGTATGCTATGGGTTTCTCTCCATTTTCACTGTGCTGGAACTGGCACATAATTCAATATATCTACTATAGTTAGTAAAGGATTATAAGTAATAATGAGTGGTCTCACCTCGGTCGCATACTCGTATTGTAGCGGACTGAGGATTCAGTAAGTAAAATTGTCCATATGTACTACTCCGAATCATGTGACCATTAGTAAGCTGTACTCGATGTACCGATAACCTCTAATTAACAACAAACGACAGTACTTATTAATCTACTATTTTTTCGTGGTGTCTACTTTTACAACTTTTTTTCATCCCTCTACTTTTTCAGTTGTTCTACTTATCTCACTTTTAAATTTGGAACAGTGTGGATTTATAAGTTGCCCAGCTGAAAAATGTGAAATAAGTGAAAAATGTGAAAAAAAAAAAAAAAAAAGCTGAAAAAGGAGTAGAGGCATCTACTAAAAAAAAGCTTGACTTTTCTCACTTTTCAATGATTTTCCGAAAAAGTGAAAAAAAAAAAGTTAAGAAAAAAGTGAAAAAGTAACCTTGAGATTTCCTGATGCTATATACTTACTACAAGTCCCTCTACCAGTAGCTGAGATATACATTCATTTATTAGATCTCCTCCTCGTCGCGACCACTCTGCCTCTACTCGCTTGAGGGTTTCTCTCCATTTTCACTGTGCCAGATGGTGCATAATTCAATAAGCTACTCATATTCCAACAGGTTGATATTCAGATCCTCACCAAAATGGGTAATATTTTAGGGGTTATAGAGAAATTCACATGGTAGATGGCCAAAAATGCAGTTTGCATTGGGTGTGCTATCATCGAGTTCTGTATCATATGGTATTGCTGATGCATTATCAACCCGCTCACCTGCCTGCCATGACTGTAGCAGTGTAGCATCATTATGACATTACAACTAAGTATAACAATTTCATGCATCAATATAACAGGATCGTCTGCACGGGTATGTATCATGGCCAGTGGATAACTGTAGTCACAATCGGTCACACTCGTGATATTTGATATTTTCGCATGAGGTCTAAGTGCCTTGAACCTTCCGCTACCCAGTATCGCTCCTCCATCACACACTAACCACTAATCATCAATGACGATAACTTCCCCACCTCCAGCAGTAGTCCCTCTTCTTTTGTATCCTGTAGAGGTACTCTGAGCCACACCTCCGCCCCCATCTGCCCTTCGCCGCCTGGTTGCACGCTGCTCTTCCTCAACAATGTCCACTTCATTCCAAGCGTCGCGTGGACGTTTACGTGCGGAATGTAGTCGCAATGTTTCATCATCGGAATCGGATATCTCAATTGTCTCTGCGAGCACATTGGATGAGCCTGAGCCATTCGAACGTTGATTAGTTGGGGCACGAGATTTCCCCTTACGTAATTGGGAAGCTTGGGTTGCGGAGTTCGAGGATGTAGACGAGGATGACGTGGGTATGGGTGTGGATGTGGATGTGGATACAGATACAGGTAGTGCAGTGGAAAGTTTCGAGAATGTCGACGTTGCGGTGGGTGTAGGTGTAGGTGCAAATGTGAGGGATCGAGCGTACAGCTCTGTCCATCTCCGGGCCGTGCGGTCGTGGTGTACACGATTCCTGACATATTCAGTTGCGATAGAGGGAACTTCGTGCGCACAGAGATCATAAAACAGAACATCGGAAGGATGATAAGGCAGCTTACCGAGAGGATCTTCTAGAAACAAAAGGATATTTGTCAGCCGTAATGCATGACGTGAAAGTATGCGAAAATCAGAAGGGAGCACAAAGGTACAAAAAAAAAGAGTTAGCACAAACAACGGTACGTACGTGGATTAGGGTCGGTGAGAAGGGATGAGAGGGAGAGCATGACCTTGAAGAGGGACAATGCGGGAGACCAGTTCTGTTTCAGAATATCGATACATATGTTGCCCTTATCCGATATATTCATGTGGTAAATCCGAGTGACAAAGGCAACTTTTGGCGCTGAGAAACTATCACTAGAGTTAGCGAAGACTGAGCCACGAGCTGGTAGACGGAGCATGCTCACGGATAGTCATTCGCCAGCTGTATATCAATATTAAATATGCCACCTTCATAAGGGCTCCCTTGTGGTCCAGGGATGGTACCTGCCCAGCGAAAGAGGTTGTCTGTAGACGGTGAGAGGGTGATGGGGCCTAGGTCCTCCTTCTTAGCGTCTGCGACCTCCCGGTGGATGCGTTTTATAGTCATCTGTAAGGTTATTAGTAAAATGAGAATCTCGACATTGGTGGTTTCTAACGCACGGCGTTTGAGAGAGCTAGAGACATGTCCTTGTGGAAGACGTCAGACAACGAGACACTCACTGTAAGTACCAGCAAGTCACGTTTAGGTCACGTGGAATTTATTCCTGAGTCACTACTTTACTTATGACTTACTACTAACTAGTTCGACCAGGACGAAATGATCACTCGAATATACTGAAAGACTCATCATTCCCGTGTTTATCTTGGATATATCTTACGTGCGCAGAAAGGAGTCCTGGATGTTCGGTGAATCAGACTCTGAGAGCCCACGAGTGCCCTCTCCATGGGACTCGCTCACTTCCGTCTCTCCAACACCTACACACGACGAAATCCTTCGACGAGGAATACCGAAGTTAGTTCCAGAAAATGAAGAGGTCTGTTTAGTCCCTTGAATCTCGACCTACACGCACTGATACTACCATTTGCATTTCACAATTACCGCATATTGACAGGGTAATGTCGAGTACAAACTTCATCTACTTTCTCCTTCCCCAACTCGCTTCACACACCTCGTTACACAACTTAAATGGCGCCTTCTGGAAGGTGGTGGGCAAGCATACTACGAGCTTGGTGTTACCGATTCTGGAGTACTCGTAGGGCTGGCAAGGCGGGAGATGGAGGAGACATTGGGCACCCTCGAAGAGATGGCCGGCGAGATCGGCGCAAGTGTGATAGTCGTGAAGGAGATTGAGGTTCCGACCGACGTGAGCGGAGTTGTTGGAGGCTGGGGTAGGGATGAGGGCAAACGATGCCGACAAAGGCAACTGATGGGCGAGGATTCGGAGACGACCACAGAGACCGAGCTGGAGACCGAGCTAGAGACTACCGATGCGGATGATGATCTTCCTGCAGCAAGTAGTCATGTGGAAATGTTCAGCATGGACGAAGGTGACTTGTCCTTGTCGTCAGAAAGTGCGGCGCTTACGGTAGATCTCGAAATTGCGACCGTGTACAAACCTCGTCCATTCCGCCGCCGTGTTGCAAGCACCGTACAAGGCAACCCAGAGAGGCGCATATTCAAGGGCAAAAAACCTAAACATTTGCTTGCGCACACTCGTACCCAGCCCAAATCACATTCCGAACATCATACTCACCACACCCACCACTCCAATCTCCACAACCATCCAGTTCATACAGTCCCTACACACGCAGCCGAATTTCAAGGCCACATAGCATCTGAAAGTAATCAATCCAAAGGCCGTGCATCCCGAGATAAGCGACGGGAAGCTAAGCGTAATCCTCTTCTCCAGCATGTCCCAACTATACGTATTGATATTGCGGAAATGGGCGAGCTTGTCTCAGACCTCGAGTCCTTCCATGTTACACTTCAATCTGACTCCTCCGCGTCCGTGCCACCTGAAGTCGAGCCTTGTACGCATGAAGACGTGCGCTTCAACGGTGGTCTTGATTCCCCAGCGGTTGACTCTTTTCTCTCCATTGTCGAAACACACTCTGCACCTTCTTCACACTGTCAGCCCGAGCCCCTTACAAGCGAATTTGACTCCCCCCCTACTGAAATTATGTTGAGGTCGTCTAAGTCTCCTACTGCTGAGATCATGAAGGCTAGCTTGGGACCTCGGCTCATCGTCGAAGCACTTGTTGTACGAAAATTGACACTGGAGGAGGCGTTCTTGGACTTCGGAGGGTTTTCAGTATTGTAATGCAGGTCTACGGGAGCTGATAAATATGCCCTTGTCCATGTATATTGTTTGCATCATCTCTTTTGTCCGGTAAAATATTGCTAATTTCTTGTATTAGGTATCCTATTTATTATCTCGGGCAAGGCTACATAGAATAGAGTATCACTTCCCCCCCCCCGAATTCCCATGGCGTCTCAATGAGCAAGGGGCCGAGGATAATAATAGATAATAACCCAGGATATCAACGGGATATCACTTTGAAATTATATGGATTTAACTAAATGTGCCAGCAGGAATCCAACCCTCTGTATCATCTCGCGCTGCCGGAAACGCTCGAAGAGGCAAAATTTTAGGATCAGCCAGCAATCCCCTAGTTCCCGTGGGGCAGGCCCCAATAGAAGGAAGTCATTTTCTGTATTAGGGGATTCCCCGACTCAGTGTTTGGAAGCTCGTGCGTAACGTAAGAAGGACAAGAGCACGAGTCTAGGCGACAAGTACGCTATTGAAGCAGGGGGTAGACTCGATGGCTGGAAGAATAGAGCTAATGGCTCGACTGTTAGTGGCTCGACCTTTTCATACAACATCCAGTGATGGGCAATAAAATGGTGAGCAAGTGATTGTAAACGCTAAGCTGGTAGATTTATACCTGTTCAACCAAATATCTAAATCGTTGATCTCTGCTTTGGTACACTGCTTAGTTTGGAGCGAGGATCTCAAAGACAAACGAAGGGACACAGAATGGCCTGCGTGGTAATAGACCCCTTCCTGCACTCAACTCTGAACCAGTCCCCAAACCTTGCTTGCCGCCGCACTCATTGCATCCCGCCACATCTCTCCCGCTCTGCCATCCTTTCCGTTTGTACCTTCAAGGACGTATGGGATTCCACGATCTCCACCCCAACTTACACCCTCAACTACGGGGAGCTGCGCCAGAAGAGTGATTCCAAGGCGCGAGGCGTTAGTTGGAGTTCCGAATAGCTCGTGCGCGGTGTTACAAGAGGGACATAGGAATGACGCTTGATTGAGGATAAGGCCTGTTATCTGAAGATGAGTAGAAACAGCGGCAAACACAATGAAGGTGCCTCCGAAAGATATTAGACGCAGATGATGCTTACTGGAATGGAAATCTTTTTAAACATTGAGATACCTCTTTTGACATCTGTTAGTGCAACGTCCTGTGGAGTTGAGACAATCACTGCGCCTATTACATTTCAGGTAACAATCAGCATTTTAAATCGTTCATCAAAGTAAATAAACGAACCATCAACGACGACCAATTGTCCCAATGTAAGAGGGACGTCTCCTGTCCCTGGCGGCATGTCTATGATAAGCACGTCCAGCTCGGGGCCAGATCCCCCAGTGTCACGCCAATCAACGTCGAAGAGAAGTTGCTGCACTGCTTTCTGGACCATAAGGCCGCGCCAGACGATTGCACCTTCAAATTCTGTAGAGTCAGGTGGTGGCTTGGGGACAAGGTAGCCCATAGACATAGTAGGAACGCCATGATTTGTTATTGGTATGAGAGCGCCAGCTAGTAATAGAGTCACCTGGAAGCTCGGAATGCAGCAAACGTTAACAAACCAGAAGTTAAACGTGGGTCGTCTGAATGTTGGAGTCCCATCAAGGTAGGTACAGAAGGTCCAAAAATATCCAAGTCAAGTATGCCCACTCGCGGTCGCTGAGGCAGCATTGCAAGAGAAAAAGCAAGGTTGACTTAAATTTATTCGTGGTCAAGTCAAGATGTGGTCAATAATCACCGGGGCGTACCTGCTATTGTACTCTTACCAACACCCCCTTTTCCGCTAGCCACAACAATTGTCCGTTTTACGTGTGGGATACATCGCTTCTGGATTGGCCCACCCCGTCGGGGTATCTGGGGTACAGAGGGCGAACGAGAAGGGAGACCCTACTGGGACGCGATGTGAGACACGTAGATATGGGAACTGCTGAGCTTACCAGAGGATTTTCATGGCCTTGGATCGCTGCCGAAGTGAAATTGCGCAGAGTCGCAGCGCAGCGCCCTACAAATTTTGAGGTGAACATGATGTCCCCGCAAATTGACGTTGCGGTCGTCCGAAAGTTATAAGTTACCTTGCTTGTTACCTTGCAAGCAAGGTATTCTTGTATTCTTGCACAAGAGGCTAGCTCAACCGCCCCCCGACACGTGACATCACATGACCTGTCCAAATTTACTGTAGCACACAAATGTTGTCTTACTACATACTCTACCTGAACGAGTGGACTAACCGGAGTTTAAAACCTAACCTGACGCAGGTCAGTCCGGGGCGCTCGAAATACTTTCAGGGCTCCATCTTCAAGTTGTCAAGAACGTACGAAATGTTTGCTCTTCCCATTGATCCGGCCTTCAAATTTCAAACTTCAAGCTTCGCTGCGGCTGCATACCCTACCTGCAGCCTTTCAACCCAATCACTCAACATGCACTCCTCACGCTGTCCACAACTCTCGCACCTTCTGGACTATCACCTCTATCCCAGTACCTCTCCTCCTCCGAGTTTCAGTCTCAACCTGTCAACGACACTACCGGCAACTGACGAATCTCAACAACAGAACACATCAGCGATCGATTAGTATTCGGCGACTAATACTTCCCTTGTATTCGAGCAATAGTCATTATAACTGTTGAAGGCCTTGCCGTGTCCGCATTGCAAAATATTGTCGCCACCGTCTGGACACCTGTGGATCAATACATTGCACGCTCGGCAAGTCAACATATAACACTAAGGTTGGTATGTACTATTGCTTAACTTTTATGTGTTATTCCGCGCCAATGAACTTGACGCGATTGCGTTTTGCAGCTGTTGTCATGCGTATTTGTGATCTCAAGGCAACCGCCCTTATCTTTCCCTCAGGCAACGTATCATCATCATGCGAAAGGTGAGGACAGCTCGTGAATTGACATCGTTCAGTGCACCCGCGCCGGCATCTGAATCGGACCAACCCGCGGTCCATGATGCACGCATTGGACATTAGTATTTGTATATTCTGTAAGAACCATGACATGTAGCTATAATGAATATGATTCAGTAGATCGTACTAGTGGGACTACTGAGTCACTCAAACTCAAACTTCACGTTTCTGCCTTCCGCGACCCATCTGACCTTGAGACCGCTTTTACTGGGTTAATCAACACGATCCACATGGCCGCATATCATTCCCTTCGAATTTCACTCATTCACTTCATTCCACCTCCGATGGAAGTTGTCCGCCTCATTTACCATCTTCCTCGTGAAGTGAAGCGTCAGCGTTAAACTTTAGTGAAACTGGATGGGCCGAGAAAAGATTTTTGAACGACACGGACAATCTGGCACAATTCAACATACGCTATTATTGGAATCACGTCACCAGCCTTGTATCACCACAGTTATCATGCCTTGCTCTTCTTTTTTTCCTTGTCTTTTTTCTTTTCTTTCTTCTCCTTCTTAGAAGAATCCTTAAGCCAAATGAGCAAAGATTGAGAATACACTGCCCATTCAAGCGCACCTCGGTAGCAACAGCAACAGCAGCCTCCGCCTTACGCGCAGCCTTGGCAGACTTCTTCAAAGCCTTCTTCTCTTCCTTCGACATCTTCACCTTTTTCTCTGCAGGTTCCTCGTCGACCTCGTCATCCACATCCATGTCATCTCTCAACCTCTTCTTTTTCTTCTTGTCCTTCTTAGGTGTCACTTCGATCAAGGGCAATATAGGTTCTGCGTCGTTCATTTCGGCATCTGGCTTGTCGTCCATCTCCTCATCTTCATCCATGTCCATTGTGAGGCTGTCCAGGACTTTGCGGATGGCGTCTACATTCTTGGTCGGTGGAGCGCCTGTTTCGAAGAAAGTGAGGCGCTCTTCGACTTGTGCGCGAAGGGCCTCGCCGAATTTTGAAGTGGGGTTATCTACGGGGTGTTTTTAATGTGAGTGAGTGTACAGGTATGGAAGCGAGGGAGGGTGTGACCTGTGTAACAGTCTATCCGGGAGGCGATAGAGCATTTGTTTGCTAGGAACCGCGATATCCGACCTTTGTGCTTGGGGTCGGCACGCCCGATGAAGGAGGAGTGGTATAGGAGACCGTACTGTTACTGAGATGAGTTTAGTTGACAACTCGGAAGGGAGACAAGGTACCTTGGGGGTGTTGCCCTTGGTTTTGAGCGCCCTGAACAAAGCCTTCTCTGCACCAAGGATCTGCACGGTACTAGCAGGGTACTTGCTCAGATTAGTCAAGCTCCCTGCATGGCTGATTAACCGGGCACCTATCCGCTCTCCTAGCAACGCGGTGAGGGAGGGAGCGACGAGGTTCATTTTCTCGCTTAGGTAGGAGACGAGGGATTTACGGTAGTCAGCGATGCTGATGACGCGGGTGGCAAATGCGGAGATGTTGAGCATGTCTATTTCGGATATGGAAGAGCCCATGGAACCCCGTGCAGCGTCGAGGATGTTTTGAGCGAGGGTGGAGTCGTCCCCTACGAGCATCGTAAGCTCAGGTAGCTTTTCCTCTGTCAGCGTCTCCTTGTCACCGATGAACTGCGCGACACGGGCATATAGGTAGTTGTCTGGAACAAGTTTGATGAGTTCGGGAAAGTGGTAGCCATACCACTCTCGTATGCGCATGGCGAACAAGTTGACGTCCTTGTCGAGCTGGTCGAGGAGGGCAATAGCTTGTATGATCATGTTGTCGATACGGTTGACGTTGAATTTCAGCTTGGCGCGGGAGTAGGAGTGGCCAAGACCGAGCTGGGCTTTCTTGATGTCGGAAGCGTCAAGCCCTTTGAGGAGCTTGGAAGCGTGGAAGCGGATGCCGCGGAGGATTTCTTGGGCAGTGTCTGAGGCATCACATTGTATACAGAGAGCATCACTGATGGACCCGGCGAGTGTTGCTTCGGAGACTGCGAGGATGGTGTTAGAGCCTTTTTTAGGCTTGGAGAGGTTGAGCTCAAGGAGGGATTTGAGATGCTCATTGACGATGCCTAAGAGATACGTCAGCAAGTACCAGTCAGATGCTAGGTGATGCCCACCTTCTGATATATCATTTATATTCTCCAGAGCCTCAGCTGCGCTTTTGAATGGCGAGAAACTGATAAGGGTGACCATTTTGCCAAACTTTGAGAGGTCGTCGATGGAGTCCTGGACAGATTTTATACGCGAGCCGATGTTCTCGTGGAGTTTGACATCAAAGACGGCGTACCCGGACGCTGACTCGAAGAGTGCGTGCGTCACCATCGTGGATTTTGTGTTGTGCTCGCTGGCGAGAGCGCGTTGAACAGAACTTGAAATTTTGAATCGGCATATCCCGAATGGTGCCGCTTAGGCATCCATTTTAAGCAATTGGTTTTGGACGCCATATGCTCACTCACATATCGCTTTGCAACAAATATGGCTCTGACGACTCAAGGCAACGGTTCTTCGACCTTATTTTTGATCGCGTGCACAGGCCTACCATGCCAACAAACGGGTAAACAAAACAAAAACCACCTTCTCTTCCAACCGAGTTCACTGTGACACTATCATACCCTTGATTCTTGAATCAACGAACTCTGTAGAATGCCTCTACAAACATCCCGCTGTCATCATGGGAGTGGGTGTCGTTGCACAGGGTACATTGAAATTTCCGGGGGTAAGTTTAATCCATCTTTAACGCTCGAACTTCAAGCTCATTACCTCAATATCATATGGTTAGATTGGCACATGCGTCTGCTCACATCATGACCAAGATCATGCCGTCATGGAATCACCGGCCCTTTCTCTTTGGCACTGTCCTGACCAACCGCAACAACATTTTACTAGGGCCTAGTTCAGCGTCTGATCACTCATTCGGCGTACCTCGAATTGGCTGGATCCCGCGAGCGGCTCCACAGACATCTTACACTCCGGTCCCACCACCACACGACCTCTCTCAGCCCGTGCCTCCTGCCAGTAGTTCGTACTCCCACGAGTCAAATAGCTACCCGCGGCAAGCCATGTTTGCTGCTGAGCACTCAAGCTGCGCTTTTGTGAGATCCCACGACTTTGCATACACGAACCTGCCGCACTTCCGGTCCCAAGACCGCGTACCCTGTCTCTTCTATCCAAGTCGACGTCGACGTATACGTCTCAGTATGAGCTCGTCAGTGCCCCTACCGAGAGGTGACCTGCCAGCTCGGTGCACCACGATTTATTGTCCACGTACACGAGGTGCGATAGTCAGTCTGGACAATGTACGTCATCGCACGGTGGATATGGGCACGAGAGAAGTCACAGAGAGGAGTCCGTAGAAGAACATTGTATATAATAACGTTGGATTGCGTCTTTGAGCATCGATTACATTTTCGGTCACACCGGGACATCAAATCAGAGATCAGACGTAATATCATGTATGGTAACAGTGGATTGAGTGATTGACCAAGTCTAACAGACAAAAGGAGGAGGGCAAAAGCACCTCGATAGTGTTGAATTAGAAAATTGATGCATGCCGCTTGAACCCACCAGTCAATACAGCCGGACCCCGTAAACCCTGTTCCTCTGACTTTACAGTAGTACGCGTCAACATCTTGCCAACTCGAAACTTTGCTGTTGACCTTGAACTTGACGAATTCGAATCATGGTGAGTTTTGTCACTAATGGGGTATTAACGATTAACCTGCAGTGTAGGAAATAGATCCCCTCGCCGATGCCCTTCCACCACGTTACGCCATCGAATCGGACGATGAAGATGAATACAACCCACTCTCGACCCGCCAACCAGCCGATGCAGTTCCAATTGTGCAGGTCATGATCATAATTGAGGGCCAATTCGCCACTGGGAATCCCCTCGTCATCGCATCAGGCCCTGCAGGAAAGTTTTGGGCTGATGGAGCAAACCTAGGGGAACAGCAGGGCACGATATTTGTCAATAATATTCAGGTTGGTGCGTGCTCCAAGTTCTTAATTCGCAGAAGCCAATTAAGCATCACAGGTAGGATCGCTCTTTAAGCCCTCCTCAACCCGTGCAGTTGTACTGGTTTCTGAGGCCACTACGGCGTTGCCGTTATGGTCAATGAACAAGTATGCGAATGATATCCTGGATCGCCTCCGCCCATCCGCGTGCGTACTCTTACCTGCTCTGCGTACAAAGTTGACCGTCCCGACATTCCAGCATTTCCATACTCGACATGTATGCCGTACAAAACTACATTTCATCGGCACTCGTGCCCGTGCATGAGGCGTCCGTTCGTTATTTGTCTCTCGGGAACATATTTTTGGTATGCCTAGCATTCATATCAACGGGTCTCCTAACCGAACTGTATTCAGGATCCCTTCCATCCTTTTGCCCCTCCGAATATTCTGCAGTCCACGGCGGCAGCATTTATGTCTGCGATGAACATATGCGCGCTTTCTTCCGATCAGGCTAATGGCGGCGTGATTTTACTGCTTCCGTCACCGGAAATTCCCCGCACTGTGCCATCAAAACTATCACCTAGTGGACTTTCACGTCCGTCAGGAGATCAAGGATGGCCTGTTGAAATGATGATGGAAGTTAACGAAAGGCTATTTGAGGTTATTGGTGCGAAACCACCCAGTACATGGACACTCGGAAGTATGCCGTCAGGGGGGGCATATGACTTGTCAAAAACGAAGCGGAGTCTTGCAGAAGTCGGTGAGGGTGGAATGTACATATGATTCATAAGAAAGCCTTAAATCCTTGATTATTTCGTTTGCAACTTCGCATCTTAGCGTAAGAGTAATGCGAGATCATTATGTAAGCAAACAAGTGATAAGTATTCAAGTTGTCAAGCCGATGTTGAGCCAATGTGTTTGAGGCTTAGCACCGACAAAGCAGTATGGTGAGTTCTCATCTTGAAACGCCTATGCAAACGAGTTCTAACCGATTCTTACAGAGTGATAACGCAGGTCGGCTCTTCCCCATTGTTTGGCTAACACATCGCGGACTGATCGCCTAACAGAGTACAAGGAGGCCTTTGCGCTCTTCGACAAGAAAGGCACCGGCTCTGTTCCACGGGAGACACTGGGCGATCTCCTCCGTGCACTTGGCCAGAACCCAACGCAGGCTGAAGTGACAGAAATCATTACGAGCGCACCACGAGAAGGTCAGTCGGTCGCCTACCACTCATGTTAGCGCTGAAGCATATACTTGGTAGTCGACTATAAGACATTCTTGACGATCCTCAATAGACCGGACGGGTTCAAGCCTGCAGGAACACCTGGTACGTACCATTCTCTTCGTTATAGGCTAAACAACACGTTGATCGCTGTGTAGAGGAGTTCATCCGAGGATTTCAAGTGTTTGATAAAGAGGGGAACGGCTTTATTGGGGCTGGTGAGCTGAGATATGTGCTGACACAGCTTGGCGAGAAGATGTCAGACGAGGAGGTTGATGAGCTGCTCAAGGGTGTTCAGATCGGCCCGTAAGTATACATCCTCCGTTTGCTGGTATACACGACTAACTGCGGACTCCAGCGATGGAAACGTAAACTACGAATCGTTCGTGCGCACAATACTGAGTCAATGATCTTATCCAAATCCGCCTGGACGTTAATAAAGTATTCCATCAAATTGTGTCCATAAAGTACACGAAAATGCAGCATCCTGAGATCTAGTCACTCTCCGACTCATATTCATCGTCGGAGTCATGTTCGCCAGTCGGCTTATGTCCAGTGATAAATTCCATGACAATCTGCTCTCCGTTTGTGACACCGATCTGCGTCAAAAGTGTATTCGCCTTCCATCTAAACTCCCTCCGCGGGTATGCTGAAGCAAGTATGAAGCCCCACCATGCGTGCCCTGCTGTCTGGTTCTGGATGTAAGAATCAAGCTGAGGGATATTGTCAACGGCTCCCTCCGGCGCTTGCGAGGGATCATCCTCTGGGGGATAAGTGGACGGGATAAGCTGCGAGTCTGCGAAGGCATATAGCGAAGTAAGGGTGGCAGATGGAGGAAAACTGCGAACGACGCGTCCGTTTCCAGGGAGTTTGATTGCCAGTCTCAAACCACGTGCTTCGGGTAACAAAAGGTGCTTGCGTATCCACTTCCTCCACTCCATGCGAATACCTGCTTGCTGCCTCTGCCTCTCTGAATTTTCCTGCTTTCTCTTCATTTCTTCTGCGTGTTTTCTTGCACGGTCTTCCTCCTCTTTTTCTTGTCGCATTCTCGCTTCGATAGCCTCGCGATCTCTCCGAGCCGTCTCTCTGAACGCGCGATCTTGTTCCTCACGTATGCGTCGGTCACGGTCCCGGTCTTGCAGCACCGTCTTGAATCGTACAAGGAACGGCGATACACGTGGAAGTAACTGCGTATTGAGATGTTCTATCAATGTCGAAGAAGTTGTAGCCGTGCGTCCCTGGTGACGTGAGAGGATGGTGACGACGGGGGCAGAATTGGAAGAACCGGCATGACGCCTAGGCTGAAGCGCGAGGAAAGCCACGAAAGGATACGTAGTCGCTTGCAATTTTTGGGAAGCTAGACAAGCCATTACTTTTGTAGAAGAGAGACTGAACGAGGAACTCACCATCCCAAGCAGCTTTATCGCGGATGTCGCCGCCCCAAACAATGAAGTCGTTGTCCAGTAATACCTTGACGAAGGCTGCGTCGGTAAGGGTAGACCTGTAAACAGTGAACAAATTGAAACAGCATAACATGAACGCTACACACCTCTTAAACTCTGCGTCGTCATCGTGCTCAGCACTGACAAGGATAACACATGCTATCCGTCCTTCTTTCTGGCAAATGTCGATGACGTCTTCATAGCTGCCGTCAAAAAAGTCGGGTAAAATCTTTGGATTATCTTCCACAGCAGCAGGAGGGTACGTATGACGCCTTGTAGTCGATGGCCCTGCCTCGAATCCAGTCGAGACTGCATTCGGTATTGAACGTTTGGATGAGCAAGCACCTGTTTCTTCCTCGAGTTCTTGCACCCATCTCTGAGTGATGCTGCGCGAATCCGAAGGGCTGGAACGGAGGGATGGATAGGAAGTTGTCATGAATGGTAGGGAGGGGATTGGTATACGGAGAATACCAAACAGGAAGCGCAGCACTCCAGACACGAGGTGTAATGGAACAGCCAGTAGAGACCATAGCAAGTTCCAACTTGAACGCGGATTCTGGAAGGGGTGGCATCAATCATAGTGCAACTGAAAGAGAGAAAATTTGTACCCCTCGACCAGGGTGAGGATGACGGGTCGGGGTTGGGAGTGGGGAGTCTTCCAACTCGAACTGTGACACTGCAGTAGATTGGCTTGAGGAGTCCAACTGTGGTACTGCAGTGGTACGACTTGAGGCTATGTCTTCATTGTCGAACAGTAGGTCTGTGGCTTTCTGTGTGGACAGAAGCTCAACTGCAAAACGTGGCAAGATTATTATTATACTTGCCTGAACATCCCATGCGACACTTTCAAGGACGCTAACTACAAACTCGGTGTCGTGTGGACCAAGTATACTTTGTAGCCGCTGTAAAGCTTCGATTTGAGGGGCTTCAAGTCTGTCCATGGAGGTTAAGAACTGCAGTCTGCACTGGCAGTGTAGTGTCTGCCGTGTTACTTATGCTTGTTTGCCATGAGGTCCTGGTTAGTCATGTGATGCTTTAGCTTTTTTATTGATTGCAAAAAGAAATCCAAAGATCGACGGCATGGATATGAGCGAGTCGGATCGCCACGGTGAAGAAGGTATGTTTTGACTTTGCGGTAAATGTCATCTGTCCTTATGTTTCTATAGGGCCCCTTACCGGTCACGAGTTAAAGGATATCAAAGATGCCGCTGATCTCTACCAGTCCGGCTCATTTAAGCTTCAGGTTTCGCCATTCTTTTATTGACGGCTTCTTATCCTGACTTTGATTCAGATTGATGCCCTTCTCCCAAATGTCCGTCCAAAAGAGTCTGCTAGACAACAGCTCGACCGCTTTCTTTTGTCTCTCCGCAACCACATCCTTTCTCTCCCTTCTATCATACCCCAGAATCCTTTGACAGCTGCTCAAACTCTTGCTAAACAAGGTGTTGCTGTTCCATTTGTGCACCCTCTCCCATCTCGTGATGATAAATGGAAAGTCGCATTTGAGCCTCCAATGGAAATCAATATTGTTGGAAGTTGGGGAAATGGAATAGCTGTCAAGAAGAAAAACGGTGGTCGATTTGGCGTCGACTTGTCCGTGGAGATGCCTTATGTGCGTCATTCACCTGTCTCACCTCCCTTCCGCTGAATCATGCATCGCAGTCTCTTTTTCAAGAGAAGGATTACCTGGATGGACGGTTCTTCCACAAGAAGTCATACTACCTCGCTGTCTTAGCTCAATCCATTTCAACCAGTTTCGACGTTGACACTTTCTACGCATCACCACTTGGAGATCCTCGCCTCACCACCTTGGTGATTAGACCACGAAAAGGCATGCATATGCAATCATCTTTAGAATAACAATGTAGCTGACATCCCTGCAGGAAGTACATCCCATGATTTTTCCAAAAGTCATGCCGATATTTATATCATCCCTATTCTTCCATCACCGAACCCATTACCACCAGCAAAACTCTCTCCTTCACATTCGAATGTCCGCATACCTTCTGTGTTACCTTCCCCTTCTCCAATCTACAACAACGCCGTACTTCTTTCCACATATCCGAAGCTCGCCCTCTTGTCTACCCATGAGCTCAAAAATTCATCGCCAGCCTTTCACGATGCTCATACTCTTTTGCGAGTATGGGCCAACCAGCGAGGCTATGGCGATGGCGAGCTATGCGTAAAAGGGTTTGAGGGGAAAGGTTCCTTTTGGACAGGACTACTACGACTGTTGGTTTCTGGTGAGGAGCCTGTCGCCACGAAGAGCGGGAACGCGAAATTGAGGCGTCCCTTGGGGAAGGGATTGAGTTCTTACCAATTGTTCAAAGCTGCACTGGATTTCCTTGGTAAACCCTTCATTGTTCTCTATCATGAGGATAGCTGATAGGGAGCTTAGCAAAACAGAAATTTGATGAGACGCCGGCATTTACGAAGGCCATTGATGGACACAAGGTACGCTTCTGCACGCTGATATAAATTATTGAATCGACATGTTACTTTTGTCTAGTACCCTCTGGAGGAGTACATTGCCCACCATCCAGCTGTTTTCGTGGACAGAACATCTACTATCAATTTTTTGTCTGATGTACCTCTTACCTCGCTTGACTTGGTAAGCCCCTACTGGCATCCGTGAATTCGTCACCGCTAACGTGCTGGTCATCAAGATAAGTCACGACGCCAAGGAGACCCTGGAGCAGCTGAACAACCCCGGAACATCTGATGATGTGTTCGCTGAATGTTTCCTGAAAAGTGAGCGTGGTCTTTTCACTCGCTTTGATGCGGTGGTAGGGCAAGTGAATCTTATTCTTACCGAGTGCATATTATTAACATTTTGCAGAGTGGACCTACCGCAAGCCACACAGAACCAGTCTGCTTTGGCAGTCGTAGAACATGGGTCTCCTGATGCAGCCCTTCTGGCATCCGTGGCATCTATCCTACGCCGAGGGCTTGGTGATCGTACCAAAGCGATTGCCATCCTTCAGCCTGGTACCCCTTTCCGCCCCATATCCTCAGCCCAAAGCCCCAGCACGTCCACAATCCACATCGGACTTATTTACGACCCTGCTCATGCCTTCCGTCTCGTTGACCACGGACCTTCCGCGGAAAACCAAGACTCAAGTGTCGCAGAGGAGTTTCGCCATTTATGGGGCAACCGCGCTGAGCTTCGTCGATTCAAGGATGGTCGTATTGCGGAGAGTGTCGTTTGGGAAGTCGCGACGTCCGATGAGCGTGCACATATCCCAGTTTCCATTATCCGGCATTTGCTGCAACTCCATTTTGGTATTTCTGCCGAACATGTGAGAACATTGCAAACTCCGTTCGATAGCATGCTCCGGTTGCCAGACGATGTCCGTCGTTTGCACCGGGCTGCAGGTGGGTACAAGGCTGCCGTGACCGCTTTTGATGATATTGTCAGGAATTTGAAAGCACTGGACGAGCAGCTGCCACTAGCGCTGCTGAATGTCAGTCCCATTTCTGAGTATCTGCGATATACTTCCACATTTGCTCCACTGCCGGTCTCTGCCTCGACTTTGATGGCATTGCCCGAGTCCCTGCGTTTTCTTCCAACCATTCCCATCATCCTCGAATTTGAGAAGTCGTCTAAATGGCCAGATGACTTGAAAGCGATTCAGAAAGTCAAGCTTGCTTTCTTCGAAAGCATCGCCCGGTCACTTATGGTTTCAAAACCCGGACTCAAGGCATCTGTCGCCATTGGCGATAGCTCAACCCCATTCCAAGGACTCGCAACGCTCGAGATCTTTGCTGCTGAAGGCTGGGCGTTCTCTGCATCGATCTGGCACGACCGCGAGGCGACTTTGCTAGACCGAATTATTGGCTCCAGCAAGACACTCGCCCCCAGTGATCAAGAACACAGCGTGCGGGAACAACGCGAAGCCAAAGCCGCCCGAGAACTCTACACCCGGACATTCATCCATTCCCCACGCCACCATCGCGCCATTGCTAATCTTTGCCACAAGTACAGCGCGTACTCTGGAACTGTCCGCCTCGTCAAACGTTGGCTCGCTGTACACTGGCTTTTGCGATCGCACGTCTCAGAGGAGGCCATTGAGATCATTTGCGCGAGGCCATTCGTTGGCGGCAAACAAACATCGACAGAGGATGCTGCTACTGTGCCCCATAGTAAAGAACGTGGCTTTGCCCTCGTCATAGAATTCTTAGGCGATTGGAAGTGGGAAGAGCCTCTTTTTATTCCTCTTTACGAGGATAATACTCCAGCCCCAGCACCTGAAATAGTGGCGGTGAGCGCCAAGCAAGGAGTCTGGACTCTATCTACGGCTGAGGACAGGACCGGGCGAATGTGGACTTCATATGGTCCGGACCACGTTTCTGCCCACCGCCTTCGCGCACTTGCTAAGGAGGCCATCAAAATAATCCAGGACGCCGAAACAGACTCGGATATCAAGGTCAGTCGGCAGACTTTGATGTTGTGAAACAGTTAAAGTCGTTCTCCAGAGACTATTCTCACATTCCACCGACGACTATGATGTTGTTATCGAACTGAACTCTGCCGTTCTGCCAAGATACTACCAAAACGTCAACGCAAATTCGAGCGTTTGGTCTAGGGACTCTCATTCTGGTGTAGTTGAGTCTACGCCTCGTCCAGGATTTGATCCTCTTCCCTTGTTCCTGGCCGATCTGCAGGTAGGCATCTCTTCATATGACCTAGGCTGCCTGCAACTCTTCCTCCACAGAGCACATTCGCAGATACACTGAAATTTTTCGCTGATCCCTTCGGAGGTGATCGCATTGGTGCTATTTGGCTTCCAGATCTGAAAGCACCCCGGCCCTTCCGTGCACTAGCGGGTTTCTCGAGCAAGCCGCTACCCAAGGTACGCTGGTCTCGTTGAACCACCTTTAGTAGACTAACAGCCTTGGTTAGGAGGATAAAGCCAAGGACAAGGAATTAGTCATGTTAAATCGGCAGTCCATTATCGACGACATTGAGAGATTGGGGAGTGGTCTGATAAAAAACATTGTCACACGCTGACCGCATGTGAGACAATTTATGTGCACATTTATTCTACAAGTACCAGCAACCCGCGAAAGCGAGAATCATACAGTATTAGGGTGTTAGAGAAGCTAAAATGAGAAGCTAAATCATTCATGTCAAATCGGCCGTCTGCCTGATTATAGCTTTTGCTCCTTCCGATCGCGGCGTGACACTGTATTTGAAAGGTTGACTGAGTTCGATCATCAGCCATGAATGAGAAGTCGTTCACACTGACCAAATCATGTCTGACTGAATTTCTGCCCGAATGTCCACGGGAACTCCCTTGTCATCCGGTCCAGGTCGAATATCAAACACTGTCAGGATGCAGGCCACAGAAATCCAAATCTGAGCGTCAGCCATAAAGCGTCCAGGACAAATCCTAAGTTTGAGACAGTTCGTTGACGTGCCTTTTAAATCTGTGTTGAACTGACCTTCGACCATAACCAAATGCTGCAGTGGCAGGATTGAGAATCGTCTCGTTCTCTGTTCCATTAGCCGTAAGGAAACGCTCTGGCCAGAACCTCATCGGGTGATCGTAGTTCCGTTCATCATGGAGGATAGTCCTGACATTCAATATGAACGGTTAACACCCAGTAATCCGCATTTCTCTTACCACGTATTTCCGATAATTGTCGTGCCGGCAGGAATAAAATAACCGTTATAGGTATCATCGTTGGTGACCATGTGGGGTAATCCTTTGATATTTTAGGCTCGAGACGAACATCACACGGCAACATTGACTCACCAAGGGGAGCAACAGGGTTCCACCTCAGGACCTCTTTGACCGTGGCATTGATATATGGCAATGAGGCTCTGTCTTTATAATCCGGGAGTCGTCCGGGACCAATCACAGCATCAAGCTCTGCTTGAGCATTGATTTGCACCTCGGAATGAAGCGCCATAGCAAGAAAGAACGAAGAGAGGGAGGAAACGGTCTGTCAAGAAGAGTCAAATTGTATATCAGTGTCCTCCGAAAAGAATGCATACGCTCTCAGCGCCGGCTGTATAAAATCACCCAGTAAACTAGACGAGAGTTTGTCTAATGAAAAATCACGTACCAGCGTATGCAAGGCCAGCACAACCTTTGATGGTCTCTATTTGATCATCAGCATCACCTTTACCGTCTGAGTCGCTCATGAGATGAGATACGAAACAATGCGAAGCAGTCCCATTCGCCTGGGATGCACGACAATTAGCTGCTGGGAGACGACATCCATCGTCCAACTCACCAGTGCCTTTTGCACTGCCTGGAACGGTAGGTCGCGCATTGAAAGTGCGGCCCTCTTCCATGCCGCAGCCTTCTTTTGGAATCCTGCTCCAGGCACCCATGCAGGAACGTACTTGACTGTCTTCGCGATTAGTTTTATCACTCGGGGGCTGGCAAAAATCAACGCACGAAGAGGAAATATATTGACGAGAAATGCTCCCGGCGCTGCTGCTTTGGCCATTCCATCAAGCGCCTCCTCTGCAATATCAATGTACTTGTCGCCTCTGGGCGCAATCTCAATACCATATATCACATTCATGATAACGCTCGCCGCATTGCTGTAACCAAGTTCAGTCGTCAACAACAGCAGGCGAAAGATAATAATGCTCACTGGTGCAGATGCTCTATCAGATCGCCCGGAGTGTCCAAGATGTTGCGGATCAGCCCATGAGCCTCTTTTCGTAGAATAGGCCAATATGTCGGTGCCACTACTGGCCGAAATTGACGCTCAAACATCTTGCGGTGCTTCTTCCAGCGTTCTCCTGCATAATTTACATGCACCACACGAAACCATAACCCATAAGTGTACACGCACCATATGGCATATGGCCAAAGCTCCAGTCCCAACCCATGCTGAATAATAAATATCACGCCCGTCAGCCGCTCTAGTAGTCACTCACAGGTCATTAATCATCGGCAGCTCATTTCTGTCCGAATAATTGACCGAACGCTTTTCAAAGAGATCATTCGCGATCTGCAGGGAGTTCACAAATAATAAGTGACGCCCCAGTACGTTGGCATACACCAAGTCCCCTGTAGCTCCCCTTTACATAACGATATTTCAGCCGAGTAAGAAACCATCACAAACCATGCTCCTTTGCCCATTTGTTGTAAGTCGCAGCCTCGTCCTTGAATGGGAGGTCACGGAGATTCCCGATGACAGGGAGCGGCTTTGGGCCCGGTGGAAAGGGAAGACGTTCTGCCTTGTTGCGGAAGAAACAAAGTGTGCAGATGATTCCGAGGGCAGCAAGTACCGCAAGCACGGCAGTCGAAGACATTTTTCTGAGTGAGAAACCGCAGGAAAAGTAATCTCGGACAGCACCACTACTTAGATCTTATACTACATCACTGCCACAGTGCCACTTACTTGATCCCGGAACAGTCCAATGCTAGGGAACAAAGAACTGTCAGACGCAAATGTGCTGCGCAATTAATATCGGTATCGTTATTGTCATTGTCTCGCAAGGTCAGTTAAGCATACTGAGCTTTAAGTTTAAACATACTGAAACATGGTTCCTTGGCATGCCCGGGAATGCGGTAAGGATAGACATGGGCACATGCACTTCATGAGCGCGTAGCATAGTGGGGCAGGGCTAGTGGCATAGTTAAGGTCCGATTTGAATGGAGTTGGTGCGTCATCTTGCGGAAATTAACCACGGATCTCAAGTTAAGGGGAAATCTGTATAGACCGCGCGTTCTGTGGACTGAGATGGAGCTGATGGTAATTATTTCATCTGTAAGTGTCTCAGACATAAGTATTGAAGCATGCAAGTATCGGAATGACAACTTGAAGCACTGAAGGACAGACAAACAGAAACAAAAATGTTAGCGCCCGAGTGTGTACACGTTGATGTCGACGGGTAACATATTACACGCTCATCTTTATGTAGTTCCACATGTTCAGCTCACGCAAGGTGGAGAAAGCGCATGCATAGCAATTTCTTGCATCAGGTAGTGTCAGAGTTTCAACTGAAGTGCGTTCTCCTTCTACACTCGTATATCTTCCACCTCAGTATCATACCCTCACCAAGATGCCCATGTAGACCACCTGTAATACTGCCTCTAGGAACAAAAATCCGATGCGCCGCTTCCTGGAAGCTGGGTTGACAGTACCTACGTTAGCAGGCGTCTCGGGTAGGACGACGGAACGGAGAGAGCGAAGCTGTAATTTGAGGTTGCGCGAAAGTGATAGCGAGAAATAGATTGGAAGAGAAGAAAATCACTCAGTATATGGATAGACATAAAAGTACTGACGTACGACGAATAATGCATTCGCAGCAAACGCGTAGAGGAATACAAGGGTGTATAGTGTTGGCCCTAATTTGAGGAGCCCGGCAAAGAGAGTAAGGATGACGCTGGGAGAACAAAAAGTATTAGCGAATACACGACGCAGTATAGCAGACAAGGAAGATGCTTACCCAACGAATTTATAGCCGCCGTATGCAATTAAATCCACGACCTGACCGGTGCCCTGGACATTGAGAAGATAGCAGCCACACTTGACGAAAAGGAAATCGAGGAGGACGACCACAAGTGCACGAGTTGCAGATGAGCCGAGGATTTGGGGATGGAAGCGTTCTTGGAGGCCGGTTTGGAAAGCGGAGACAAGGATGTAAGTGACAAGGGCCATGACTGGGGAAGGACAGGTAAGAAAGTATTTATTGATGAATACTGCGTAAAAACGTACGTGGTATGTAAAGATCGGGGCTGTTAATATCATCGCGGGGAGGCTGCCACTCTGTATGACCTGCCTCGGTGCGTCGTACTTTTCGTGTCCAGGGTTTATGTCGCCAAGGAAATATGACGAGCTGGAGTTTCCGTATGACGTATGAATTTGACACGTTGAAGTGATGCTTGAGCATGGTGACGGGAATCATGCCGCCGAACTGTGGGTAAGGTGAGCAACAAATAATAGTAGAGAAGAGGGAGAAACAGACATTCTTTTGTACGTAGTCCTGACCTGCTGCGACAGCACTATGGCCGAGCTGCATGCCAAACTGAGCGGTGGTGTCGTTCACACCCCAGGCTGCAAAGTCGGGAATGTGCTGCTGGATGTGTGGTTGGGGTTGTGGTTGCATAGTTGGTGGGGAGTGGTGAGGGATTGGCTGGAACGGTGCATGGTATTGTGAACGCGCAGCATACTGCTGGTTTGGGGGTGAGCTAGTAAAACGCTGGTAGCCTTGGGGTGAAATTGGAGTGGAAGGTGGCTCTGGGATGAAGGCGGGATGAGTTGGAACGGGGTGCTGAAGAGGAGGAGGGGAACGAGAGTAGTAGTTAGAAGCCATGAAGAAGCCAGCCAGCCCAAGAATTACACATGTCGCGTGTCGTGTTCAATTGCTCCAAATAATATCAAACAACTCATTAGCGCTGAAATATAAAAAAGTTGGTTTTTCATAATTGAACACTACGCTCGCTCGTCCCTCACTTCAAAGGCGACCATGTCCTTTTCTCCGGTGCGCGTCACCAACGTCCCAGCCATCAAAAACGCCCCCCTTGTCGGCTTAGCAGAGGGCAATGGCTACTTCTCAAATGCTCAGCTCGCTGTACTCGTTATTGGTGTTCCATGGCTCCTCAAACGTATTCTCCCCATCGTGAATCGCGGTGGCCTCAAGACCTACATATTCCTCCTTATCATTACCGGTCTTCCCGTCACTGTTGCATACTGGACTGCAGCCAGCATGTACGGCCGACGCAAGAATGTCAAGGTTCTTTTGCCCGGAAAAGACCTCGAGGAATACATTACCATTAAAGACCCAGAGCTCAGAGAAAAGTACCATGGCAAGGAAAAAATTCCCATGCAGGTCTTCCATGACGCGTACTTTGAGGGGAAAATCGATTTCAATGGTGCATTTCCTTTTCCTTTCACACTTTCCTGCATATGCTGAACTGCTCACTCGACGCGTCCAGGTGACGTGTTGGACATCCTTGAGGAGCGCCATGACTGGACAAAGATGATCATGACACCGGAACTCTTCAAATACGTCTTCGCGAACCTCCTTCCCGAGGTCATCGTTCACTCTCAGTCCCAAGATGAAGAGCAGGTTCGCGACCACTACGACAGTAAGTAATCTTTACATCTTCAAGTTCACTGTATTTATTCAGTTTTTGTAGGAGGTGATGATTTCTATGAGTGGTATGTATCTCTTACAAATCAAACTTCCTCCATCCTTATTCATCTCAGGTTCCTTGGCCCCCGCATGATCTACACCTCCGGTGTTATTCTTGACGCTGAGAAGGATGCCTCCCTCGAAGAACTCCAGGACAACAAACTCCGTCTCGTCTGCTCTAAGCTCAACCTCAAGCCCGAAGATCGTCTCCTTGACGTAGGCTGCGGATGGGGCACCCTCGCCACCTACGCAGCTAAAAACTATGGTTGTGACGTTACAGGTATCACCCTCGGCAAGAACCAGACCAAGTTCGGTAATGAGCGCATCAAGACCAACGGCGTCACTCCTGACAAGGCACGTATCCTTTGCATGGACTACAGGGAGATCCCAGGCGGTCCAGGTCACTTCACCAAGATCGTCAGTCTCGAGATGGCCGAGGTAAGTGGCATGCAATCCTGTGGCCAGTGCTTGCCTAATGTATAACAAATAGCATGTTGGAATCAGGCGGTATGGCTCATTCATGCGCCAGATGTACGACCTACTCGACGACGAGGGTATCTTTGTCCTCCAAGTCGCTGGTATCCGCCCCTCCTGGCAGTATGAAGACCTCATCTGGTGTGTATCACGCGTCTCCCTTTTTGATTATCTGCTAATTCTCGCTCAGGGGTCTCTTCATGAACAAGTACGTTTTCCCTGGTGCTGACGCCTCCTGCTCGCTTGGGTGGGTTGTTGGGCAAGTTGAAGCTGCTGGTTTCGAGGTTAAGAACATAGATGTCCTGGGCGTCCACTACAGCGCCACAATATGGAGGTGGTACTTGAACTGGGTTGAAAACCGAGAGAAGGTGCATGCCCTTCCCTCCCCTCGTCCTGTTACTGACGCGCGTTGTCTTTGTAGGTCGTTGCCAAGTACGGTGAACGCTGGTACCGCATCTGGGTCTTCTTCCTTGCGTACAGCACCATCATCTCGCGGCAAGGTAGCGCCAGCGTCTTCCAGCTCACATTGCACAAGAACCTGAATGCTTACCACCGTGTCTTGGGTGTGGAGAATCACTGGAGTCTGCAAGTAGGCGATGGCAAGGAGGTTAGGTGAGTGTTCCCGAGCTAGACTCGGTTGAATTTTGGATGAGCTGACACTCCAATAGCCTGGTTGTCTAACTTCCCTCTCCGTCTCGTTGCAGGACGGTCCTTCACGTCGTGACGCCTCAAAATGCACTGTGATTGAAGACTCACATATGGACAATTCGACATGCACAGACGTGCTATATACCACTTACTTAATGTCCTCCTGCTCATAGAATATACCGACATATTTGGAGTTTAACAATCGTGACCGGCATGAGATGAATGTTGGTCTGAGGGAGGACCAGTTGTTAGTATATCTGAACTCTTCACTGGTGTATGTGCCCTCGGGACAAACGAGTCCCGCAACCTCTTAGAGGCTGATAGAGCATCAGCTAAACCTCAAGGCACTTTTCGGCACTACGCGGCAACTACATAGTAGTTAGGTTTAGGAACGACCATCTTCATTCTATTAGGGTCTGCCTACGGGAGACTAAGGTTTAGCTGATGAGAGGAAAAAAGTAAAAACAGAGTCTGGTAGTGTCTCCGAGAGGGTTTGGCTAAATTTTAGAAATGAGATGATTTGCGTAAGCTGAGCAAAGCCTCGGCAATGTTGTGGTAAAGTGATACCGATCGCAAAACCCGGATGTGATGCATGCAAACTTCAAAGATAGCAAAGCAGGCGACGCAAAGACATTTGCACCGTATGCATCTTCAATTGGCTCTTACATCTTCTCCCTCCCCACGTCCCTCTCATCCTTCCTGTGGTTCTATTATCTCTATCACTCTGAGTCGATGTCCAAGAAATACTATTGCGATTGTTGACAGAAATGTTTTGGTGTACTGACCGAAGTAACACGCAGCGTCTTTCACAGCTCCGTGCCATGACTAACTTAAACCTGCCCGATACCATGCAAGAATGGTCCTGTACTCGCATCAATTCAGACATATCTCATCGTCTCTTGCCACATACTGAAATTTCCACATCCTTCTCGTTTTCGCACCGTTTCTTCCTTTCATCGAGTTGCTAGTGTTTTGCTTGCATACATTTTTTCATTTTCATTTTGTTAGACGTGGACATGTGAAATACTGGGCCACCTGTTGCTTGGGGCCGTATGCACTCTGTCGTCATATGATACAATTGAGGGACCATTTGTATCCAGCCTGCCATCCTGGTCACTACTGACACTAGGAGCTGAAACCTCCCTGTGCAAGATCTTGTCCACAACAGTGTGAGTGGCATGCTGTTCAATCATGTTTCTCAGTACGCGCTTCTGCTTCACCTCGCTTGATCTATATCACAATGCACATGCACAGAAGTCAACATTTCTTAGACAGATGGCTCACCTAAAAACGCCCAACGGAAACGGCGGACTGGCGGGGGCCCTATGCCGTCGTCAGGGCATTTGGGCATCTGGAGTTATGGTAGGAACAGTGGTCCCTTAGACTAGAATGTAATGTCCTACATAGAGTATACTCTCAACAGGACAAAATTGGATTTAAAAATAAATAAATAAAAACATGTTTCTCGATAATCCTGAAAGACCTGTCAATCTGCATAAACATATATTAGGCTTTCTCCAATGTTGCAATGAACTCACTTTGACTAATGGCTGGCCATCCGAGTCTGGAGGGTATGAGTGTGGACATTGCTTTATTGTTTACATGAGCCAACTGTACTGGGAACAAAGCTCTCGTCGGTACTGAACAAGTATCATCATGGGAAATTTTACTCATGGACCGCAGAAATTAGAATCGCTGAGCTCGACATCATGCACGGTTAAGGATTTTCATCTACAATTTCTCTTCTGCATTATCAAGTTATACCTGAGTTACCCCAGCCTCCTCTGCTATATAACAGAAGAGAACTCTTATTCTCCAGCAACATCTTTCAGTACCAAATTCTCCAGTCTAAGTCGGCTAGACAACACATCATCAACCGACGGCCTTACTCTTCCAGCAGGACACACGTGGCCTCGATGATTGTGTTTAAGCAATACCTATATATCGATAATTAGCTAGGACAGACGCGATGATTCACGTCAATGTGTTTTTATTCGACACGGTCTTGTCAGACTGCCGACTCAATTTACCTGCTCAAAAGGATTTCTAGTGCGCGAGCTAAAATATGAGTTAGATTCAAGGTGTCAGAAGAACGTGTAATGTAGGAGCTTATAATATGGCATGTGAATGGCTGGAGCAAATCTGGGATATGAAGTAAATAGGAATGTGTTCATGAAGGTGTGTGGAAGGGAAAATCCCCAGGAATTGTTTGACGACGTCGCTCTGGGTGATGGTAATACGTGCCATGGCGTCGCTTGCCGGGTGAAGCACGAGGCGTGGACGGTGATCGACCGTTCGTAGCCGCGAGATCCTCCTGAGATGCATTGTCCGGACTGTGGGCTACCTCAGGCGTCGGACTCATACTCCCGTAGTCATCTTCTGAGTTTTCGTCTTCTATCCAGTTCTCTTCAGGTAACGCGATAACACCAGAACCAGGGTCGAAGCTGAGGCGGTGATTGAGGTTGCTCTCAGAGTGAGATCCTCGTCCCACACGTCCGGCGCTTGGATCTCCCCACGGGTTTGAAGGTCCAATATCTGAAGGAACGCTATTCTGGTCATCAAAGGCACTGATGGTGGTGAGAACACCGTCAGTAGCAGAGCGAGATAAGCGCGGTGCTCGGGCCTTTCCTCGTAGCATACTGTAACGGGTGCGTAGATTGAGAACGACGCCTTGATTGGCATCATTGAATGCTCTCGTCCCTCCTGCACGGAAGCCATTGACAAGGGTTTGCCCTTTCTTCAATGGAAGCCAAGGCTCGGGAAGCACGCCAGTTAGAGCAGGATGTCCATATCTTCGTTTCCCAGTGCTGGATAATCGATGTTGACTAGGTGGTAATTCTCATAACACAGTAAAGCAACTCACTTCAACACCCCATTATACCAATTAGCCATTGGTGGTTGCGACTGAAAGAAAAGTAAGTCAGGTGCTCATTTCGCGGATCTTTTTACCTACATAGTCCGTTCGTTCGTCCTCTGGAGCAACATATAGCATGTCTTCGTTTTGTGCGTATCTCCGACGCATCAGATTACTGAATGTATGTCTGCATCAATTAATGTCCAACAAAGATCTCTGTAAACCTTACCTCTGCGACCACGTCACCGGATGGCCCTCCCGCAACCTGACTACATCTGCTGAATCTTCGCCCCGCTCCACCTCGCACACGGAACTGAGACATACCGCACTGCTGAGAGGCTTGAAGGTTGTATGGATGTACCAAGACCAGATCACGGTGGCAGCGAGGAGCGGGACAAGGAGAGAAGACATAATATAGCACTTCCGCAAGGTCAAAATGCCGATCATAAATATTTGGAAAATGACTATGCCCCAAATAAGCCTGACAAACGTGAGAGGCCACGCCTGACCCTGAGATTCGTAGGGCTTATAGAATACTGCAAGTCCAGCTGAGAAACGGTCCACCAAAACCAGTGTCTCGATTTGCTCACCAAACAACAACTTATACTTGTATACAACGTAGGCCACCCCAAAATAGATTGCACCAAAGATGACGATCAAGGGCTGAACGACGCTGTACAGGATGGTGACCACAAAAACGAGAATCGCTTGAGGGTATACAACACCGTAGTTGATCATAGGAGGGGCATTCAACTCGGCAAAATCTTCCCAAAGTAAGAATTAGATTACCATTAACAAATGATGCTTACCACGAGGTGTGCGAGTCTTAAAAATGCGGAATATCATCCGGGGTATTATCACCCCCAGGTTAAGTAACTGCAGTGGCATGATACCGAATCCTGTCAATCTCATTTAGCACAGTTGGGAATGAGTAGCGCGATCTACTCACCTTGAAGGACAACATACGAAAGGAAAAAGTGCCTAATGAACGTGCCTGAATTAAAAAGTTATAGATCTGGTGATGTTGCTTACTTTGCAGTTCCTTGCTGAAGCGCTGTAGCCAGCTTTTCCGGGATTTTCGCAGGAGAGTTGGCGAGATCTCGCACCAATTGCCAATACGTACTCGCCAAAAGGAAAATGAAGACGACGTTGATGAGGAGGAACAAGAAGTATCTTTCAAAAGCATCTCAGAAGTGAGTCGCCTGTAAAGTACAAAGAACCGACTTTCGCATTAGAGAATATTCGATTAAGCTTCTTGCTCTGTACCCCTGAATATAGGTCAAAGCTAGTAATGCCAATCGTGAGCTACGTCAAACATCTGGTAGGACAGCATACCTTCAAGAATGAAAGGTAGAATTGCGTTTAACGTAATCATGGCGACAGACGGCAAAGAATTCTGAATGATTGCACGTATTTTGTCGTTGCTGTCGATGAGTCTACCAAGCCAAGGCATCACTTTCTTGATCTCCGTATAACTCAACAAAGTTGAAAGAGCAGTGATTGGGAATATCCAGAAGAATGACAGCAATATCACACAACCGGTGACAAACAGTTCGCGAGCAAAGAGATTTCCTGGAGGATGAGCAATGTTTGACCAAACAATGTCTCGTGGTTCAGGGGCTGGGCGAGTTTTCACTTCCCAAGGATCGCAGGAATGCGCCGCTTGAATAGCGATTTGCTATAGAGTGATTATTGAAGGAGGCTATGGATCAAAAAAACTCGATGCTTACTGCACTGGACATCTTCTCGAACGTAACGAAGGCGACTTGCGTTGCCTTAGTTTTCCCTACACGACGCCACCTCTTGACTTTCTCGTCGGCCTCCGTAAACTTCACCTCAAGGTATTCAAGTGCATCGACCTTTTTGGAGAACCATCCTGGTCTTAGAGTGGGACGCTGGCGATGTGGTACGACGAAACGACCTTGCTGGTTTTCCAGTAGTGACGGCTCTCTTTCTGAGAGGGAAGGAATGACATTTTCCGATGGGTCGTAGGATTCTACCATGCTTGGATTGCCCACATAATTCGTCCACGCACTCTCCAGCTTCAATAATGCTTTTGTCCTAAGGTCGAGGAGTGACTTCAGGGTGCCGACCTCTCTGCAAACCGTTACGCTTTCAATGCCGAGTCCGATGTTTTCAAAGTACTCGGCGAGAGCACGCTCGGAGCGGAGATGATTAGGGAGACTAGTCACAATGACTGTTCTTCCGGGAATAGAATGAACGAGTTCGAGGGAGAAAAGCTGGCGTGAGCGAATGAAGCGACGGTAGTTCCTGTAGAGAAAGCGCAATGCAAGGAAAGTGAAAAGGTAGGTGAAGAGAAAATGAATGGTTAGGTATGAGTTAGCATCGCTGATAAGATCGAGCCAATCTCGTCCTGGTATCATTGGGTCATCAATGCTGGTGGTGATGATGGTGGAGTTCCATTCCGGCCAATCGTCGGTGTCGTCGTCAACGCCCCCTCCGATACCGATGTTATTCTGCAAGTAAAATGAGCAGGATTTCCGTAGACGCAAAGGTTCGACGTACCTTCCAGTTAATAGGCATGAGAATGGTCATAGCACACAAAGAACAAACGGAAAAGAGGTAAAAGCAGGTCTTGAAGAAGCTAAGAAGCTGCGTTTCCGGTTAGTGTAGCAAAGTGTGTATTATGGTGTAAACTTGCCACTGCAGCATCCAATCCAACGATTTGCAGGACAGTATACTCGGAAACTTTCAGTGTTGGAATAATCCATCCGAAAAACGCCTGTTGGGCATGTGCCTCGTGCGGGGAGAAGTCTGGATGGGATTAGTTCCACAATATAGCAAGAACGCAACGCAAAGGACGTGCCTTTCAGCATGGTTCGTGGTGCAAATATCAAAGGCATTCGTGGGCGACAATAGGAGAAAATCAGGAAAGATAAGAGTCCTATGGTGGATGAGAGCAAGATCTGTGTCGTAAACCATGGACCCTCGAACTTGTCTAGGTAATAAGGGCCAGTGAGATTGATACATTCAGCTTGTGCGAGAGTGAACCTACGTCTTGGAGGTGAGCCGGGGGGTAGTTCTGGTTCTTCATCACCAACGGTGAGGGCCAGGATGACCTGGATGACATCCATGTTGAAGGTGCTACACGTGCCGGTGAAGGCCACTTGACGCTCGATTACAGTAAATTCCTTTTTGAGAAAATCTGACTTTGTTCACTTTCTTCCATGTTTCGCCTTCTATGCCACTGCCATAGTCCAATAAAACATGCTTCACGTTTCTTTTCCACCACCCGTCCATACCTTGCAGAGTTTCATATTTCCACCTCCAACACCATTATCCACCAAATAGAACAAGACGGAGCGCGCATCCTTCAGGCCGTACGGAACCGCGTAAAACTTAGGGATGAACTGCTAGCAAATGTGAGGCTACTTCTCAGTGCTTCCAGTCTTCAGCTTAGTATATACACCAGATGTCCGAGGATATGTCCTCCCCAGATGACATTGCCCGCGCACGTCAACTCAAAGAATTAGAACCCATTCATGAAGCATGGTCAAACTGGGCGCACGCCCGTCAGGTTCGTGATATCCCGTGCCATCATCGCGTTCCCTATCTTAATGCTGCCACAGTAGTCCTTGGAAGAAACCCTACCTCTCATGCAAGACCCTGATCCAATCATGCGCGCCCTAGCTTCAGAAGAATTCACTTCACTCACCAATACCCTATCGATCCACGTCTCTACCACATTTCCCTCCCTACTTGTTCCGCCATCGTCTACCCGCGAGTTGCATGCTCTGCTAGAGCTGAAAGCTGGTGTAGGCGGGTCCGAAGCTGCTCTATTTCTGTTGGATCTCTTGCGGGTCTACGTTCGGTACGCTGGTTCAGTCGGATGGCGAGCAAGTATCATACAGAGCAGTGAAACCGAAAGCGGAGGGATGCGCGATGCTATCCTCGAGATCAAGGGCGAAGGTGCTTATGATGCACTCAGGTGGGAGAGCGGTGTGCATCGTGTGCAGCGCGTTCCCGCCACGGAGTCGAGTGGGCGCACTCATACGAGTACTGTTGCAATCATAGTGAGTCTCTGCCAAAGCACACCGGATCAGAGTTAACACGCATTTCAGGTTTTACCACTGAGCGAGGATGCTGAGGGTACTATGAACGGGGATCATGAACTCTTCAAAATGGAGGACGTCAAGGTCGAGGTAATGCGTGCACGTGGTGCAGGTGGTCAGGTGGGCGTTTTGGCTTTCAGCAGGGGAACGGATTTTGACCATTTTTTGTCAGCACGTTAACAAAACAGAGTCTGCAGTCCGTCTTACCCACACACCCACTGGTGTCACTGTTTCGATGCAAGATGAACGCAGTCAACATCAGGTAACATACACTCGTTCTGAGTCGTTGGGGCAGTTTTCACTCAGTTACGGATTTGAACAGAATAAGCGTCGTGCTTTTCAAGTCCTTCGCGCTCGTCTTATGGATTTGAAGCTCACTAAGGAAGTTGCCGACCGCCGAGCGACGCGTCGGAATTTGGTTCGCACCGCTGATCGCAGCGAAAAGATTCGAACGTACAATTATGCGCAGGATCGTGTGACAGATCACCGAATCGGTCTGTCCCTCATGAACCTCACCAGCTTTCTCGAAGGTGATGGTGTGCAGGACTTCCTGGATGCCTTGCGCCGAAACTGGCAAGAAGAAATGACGGAAGAGGTTGTTGGAGAGTCTGAATAAATGCAAGACACATGTCATGTCCTTGTCATCGTGCTGCGTAGCCTCACGAATAAATAAGTCCCACCTCCTGACCCAAGAACCCTTCATATCATTTGGCGGCTTAACCGATTGTTCTTGAGACCTTTGGAGAAAATCACCAATCCACGCAGTTCAACATTAAAAAGGCAAGGAGCTCGCGCCCGATGTAGATAGTGTATAAGTTACATTAAACAAGCATAATCCAAATTCTGTCCAGACGAAGCCCTCGTCCCATGCCATTTACATCACTAGACACCCTCGATCAGAAAGACCGAATTCCTCAAGTTGCTCCTGTGTTGCTTCACGTTCATTGGCACTCAACTTCTCGCGCGACTCTAGGGGGAACCAGTCTGCCATAAAGTTCAAGAGAGCGTAGTCGACGTTGCCTATGAAAAGTAAGTAAGTACCTAGAATAGCAAGAAAAGGCATATGAAAAAGCTCACTGCGATCGGCCTTCAACACTGTCGGGGCCCTGCACATAGGGCAATTTGCTTTGCCACGCTTTTGAAGCTTTACGAGACATCTAGTTTGACGAAATGTTAATCATCGTGACACAGGCTGCCTGAACATAATTATGTGTCAATCACCTTACACAGAATAAATGGCCGCAACTAAGTCGGATAGGTTTGAACGCAAGACTCGTACAGATGAGACACGAATAATCGTCAACGTGAGGCACGATTGGGAGTAGAATTTCGCCGATGGCTTGCACTAGGAGTCGAGGTAATGATGTGGGAGACTGAGGCAATAAGGTTAACTCCGCTGGAGGAGGAGATGCTGGCAAAGGTCCGTTCCAGAGTGAAAGGAGATAGGAAGGAAGGGGCAGTGCGGTGCGCTTGGTATGCTTCTTTAGAATCTTGCGCGTCGCCTCTGCATTCGCGAATTGGAACTGCATGACAGAGGGGGATAAATATGGAGATAGAAACTAACAGCAGAAATCAGTCTCACCCTCTTCAAATCCAAGATAAAGAAGTTCATCTGCATGAAAACATCTAGTGCATCCTTGCTTCCGGGCAACTTAAGCTTACTTCTCTTCTCCAACGTGCGCTCTTGGAATCGCTTCATCCGTGACTCACTTTCTTCGATACTACGTTCTCCGCGATTTTTCTCCCCGACGCTCTCAAAAATATCTCCTTCAAGATACATCTGAAATATCTCTCTCCATGAATATAGATCTGTCTTCTTGAAGCGAGAACTGGGCCGCAAAGTGGCAGCATTATTGAGCGCCATTGAATAGGTCGAGAAACGAGATGAGGAGGAGGTGGCGGGGCGTGCTGTCGTACTAATAGCCTCCGCCAGACTTTGTAGCGTAGATGTGAAGCCACCATGCACAGTATTGAGGTGGTCAGCAAGTGATGCAAGTGCAGTGGTCAATAGCTGAAAGAACGCGGTATCAGACCGTAATGGTATGATGAGATCGTGACTGCTGTGTTCTGAGTTGTTGGAACCTCACGGTAGAATACATCGGACGTACTTTGCGGATGAATCGAAGAGATTTAGCAAAGTCATGTTGATTTCTAGAGCGGTGGAATGCTGCTGAAGAACCTGTAGGATGCTGTCCTGTGTGGTCGTCGCAGAGTCTGTTAGGTGCTTAATTGACAACCGGAGACGGGGCTCTAGATGAATAGATGTTCCTGTAAACTCATAGACGACAGTGGCATGCCGTTGGCGTTCATGGTCGCCATCATGAACATCAGGAAGATCACACTGCTCTCGTATTTCCTCGATCTTGGCGGTAAAACTTGTATTACTTTGTTGTTCTAGCAACTGCTGTAGCACAGTCGGACCGAGACCAAGAGAAGAGAGCTCTTTGACGACTTGGTTGATGAGTTTCTTGAGCTGTCGGACGACGGTCAGCACTGGTTAACCTTTGGGTGATCGATATCACACACTTACTTGACGATATTGTATGGCGTTATCGCGTAGCTCTGGTGGTAAGGTGAGCAGCAGCTGCGAATATGTTTTCGAGAAATGCATTTCGTGACCAGTGATGACCCATAAGAGAGTGCCTGACGTTCACGCTTGTTGACTGCAAATGGTTGAAGACTTGAAGTAGCCGACGTCGACAAAGTATTGTTCCTTAAGTCGCCCGGGAGGAGCAGAGACTTGGACCCCGGAAACTCCACTGCTTCTCATCAGTGATTGCCAGGTCTTTATTCGACATCGACATTTAGCGCCCGCACTTGGCAAAAGCAAAAGAGAAAAATCGTGAGATTCGCTTGGATGAAGAAAAAGGGGAAAGGTACAAAGTATGTTTACTGCGATACCGCTCCCAAGCTCGGTCAAGTTTTCCGGACGTGTCGTGTTTTTTTTGGCCGCACAGGTACTAAACCTTCGGCAAGAACTCTGACGCTTATGTAGCTAGTCGGGCGGATCAGTGCGTTCCTCATCACTCTGAAGGATAACAATATCAAGACGCAATGCATTCCCTCATATGTAAGGGGTATTTCCAGAATTACCTACATGCGAAGAGTTCAAGGATGATAAACACGAAATAAACAGGGAATAAGTTGAAAAATGGGTTACTGTTGCGGGTATACCAGCGTAGCCACGAAAATGTAGACTCAAAATTTGGAATGAAGAAGGGAATACAATGACCTAAGAGACGACATGACCGGCCTGCCATCACCGTTAACGATATCCCTGTTGCAGCAGGACGATGGAGGTCAAAGTTTACTCGTCACACCAAGGAAGGTCATCATCATCGGGGTTGGCAGGAACAGAGGTTGGAGGAATAGTCGTAGCAGGGACAGAGCCAGAGGGGGCTGGAGGGACTTGGACAGTGCTTGCCGTGCACAACACCTAAACGAGTTTTCAGAACAGCGAGAAAATTGAAAAAAAAAAATAGGTACCTCTCCAATGTAAATATTGGTGCAATCCTCATTGATCTGAGGGTTGTTCTGATACAGGATGGCGTTGCTGATGCCAGCGGCACCAGAGATAATGTCGCAATCATCGTTTGCTTGAACTACGTAAGTGGTAGTGCAATCCTCTCCCTGCCATCCGAGGCAGTAGGTATTACCGGGAACGAGGTTGTCGCAAGCATCGTCAATGATTCCATAGTTGACGACTGCGAGTTGGTAACTACAGGAGGAAAAAATGTCAGCGGAAAAGCTTCAACAAGGAATGGGAACTACACATACGTGGAAACTTGGTTGGCTTTCGAGATGCTGTCACAGATATCACCACTCTGAGCAACGTAAGTACGCGTGCAGGGGTCCGCAGAAGCAACTATACACAAACGAAAAGGTGAGACAACTGAACAGGTGCATCCAAGGAGAAATTACTAACGATGGGCCACGAAGGGCAAAGCAAGGATAGTAGCAATGACCTGAGTGAACATAATACAGAATCCGGGAACGATAACAAAAAGAGTGTGCAATCAAGGAATGACTGGTGAATTTCTCTGTCAGAGAGGACGTGAAGATGAAGGGGAGGCGGAATGAGTGGTTCGACCTGAGAACGAGCACTTGAATACAGACCATACCTTCTATGGCAACGGTTGATATACTAGACTGATTCAGGCTAAGCGCTGTAAGCGCTCCACCTGGTTAACGTTGCCAGAAGACAGCCAAAAATATTTATGCTTCATATGTCCTTATAGATAGATAGGCTAGAATCATGAGAGAATCATGATCATCGCACTTAAGTACTGCCTGCTTCATGTTTTGAACATTCTTGCGCCGTGCCCAACGATTCCATGGCCAGCCATGAGACCGTTCTCGCTTCGGAGCCGGGAGTATACGTGCATCCTGTCAGTGTCACCTCCTGTCACAAGCTCTGCCAACTCATGCATCCCCCGTTACCAGCATTGAATATTGAGATCCCGGATTCACCCTTCGTATTCATATTATGTATTGTTAATGTTACAACTGTCCGAAAGGTCGCAGACTCGGAGACGATGTATCTTTCGGTGAACTTGCGATCTCAAACGGAATGGAATTCCGGAACTTCAAGTTGATGACTACGGGACCCCGGAGGATCCCGGCAACAAATTCTTGTATAATGACGTCTGACTTGCTGGGCTATGCCCATCTGGATGCAACAACGTAGATACCTAGTTATATACATAGTTACGACAGCGCGAATTTCGCGGTTACTATCCACAGCGAGTAAAGCCCGACATGAAAGCACAAACTTCGCAACGAAAGTTCTTAATTCTGGCAGTTCATGAAGCCAATAGGCCTCTTGTGGACACTAATGAACTTATTTACTAAGAAGTAAAAGGGAGACGGCCGTCCCTTCTTTATCTGTCTCCGCTTAGTATGGGGACATTTAATATTAGGGTGCCGCGAAGGACGAACATCATTCTGCCGTGCGCCTTGAAAGGGAGGATTTTGTTTTATGAGTCCGTAACCTAACTAGTGATTTATGTTGACCTGCGGCCCGGCGTCCGGCGGGCGGATGAGCTGATGAGTATTGGGACGGCAGCAGAGCGGGATGTCATTTGTTTTACATAACTTGGAAGCCCAATACTGTTGTCTACCGTTGTGCAGATTGCGACAGATCGCGACCATCAAGTTCCGTCGCATCAGGTTCAATCGCCATTTGCTGCCAGGAACGTGCAGCGAATATTATTGTCCGCGCAGCCACTGCCAGCGTGCTATGTAGCTCCTCGCAAGCAGGATCTGGCGTCATCAAGTATCTCTCACGCAGATAAAAACATTCCCGAGTTTCCAAGTTCCTTCCCGCGGCGTCCAAATCGTTGTTCGCGTTGTCCATGACCATGTTTGATATCATGTAGAGACACGAGGGACGAGTCTTTGTATACTATGCAACAAGTGCGTACGCGGACGTGCGACTACATCTTTGCTGTGTCCATTTATTCATAGCATTCGTCGAAGCCTAGAATATTGTTTGTGGTGAGGAAAGTATAGGAGCTGGATCCGTGATGTTCCATGTAATTTTTCAGCCGTTCCAGGATTCTTGCTACCTCGACGATTGAAACAGTACTAGGCAAGTGGTGGAAGCAGATAGCATTGACAACGGCCATAGAGCTCACCCCTGTTGGTCGGAGCGCGATAAGTTACAATACAAGTAATAATAAGGGTACGCAAAAACAGGCTTAGGACCCCCGTTCACCCATTTTATCAACTGCCCGGACTTCTCCTGGTCGAACATCCCCTGACCCTGGACTGCCGAAACCGAACATACTACTGAGCGACGCTCGTAGCGCATCATAAGCAGCTTGATGTGGGGCTGGATGTATGGAGTTAACTGTGTGCATCTGTATCAGCCCCAAGATAGGAGAGAAGGTATATGTGGAGTCTCTACACGATCAGAGTCAGTAAGAATGAGTGCAGCTGGCGTAAGATCCTGACATCTGCCACTGCCCAACACCACCGCTGACACGTGTCGCGCCATACACATTCAGGCTGATCAAAACACTCTTTTCTCGCTGGTGATTTGAGTGGGTTGCCTCTGTAGTATTTTCTGAGGACGACGGTGACGATCCATGTACTGTCATCTTGCGTAGCTCTACGCGAAGGTCGGAGTATAATGTTTTCATCGTGTGCCGTATGAAGACAGACGAAGCAAGATATAGCGGCAGCCCTAAGGAAGTCACATCAACCACACAGAAGCGTCATATGGGCGCATCACAAACCTTCGAGACCAAGTGTCCTTGGAAAGGGCGAGGGAAGGGCAACAGGGGGGGTGTACGTCAACCTCACTTTTGGACTGTAAATGCTTTCTACCTCCGGCGTATCCAATTCTCTGGAACCAATGAGAGTCGGTGTCTTTGTTGGGTTTACGCTTGACACAAGGCCAATGTCGAAGAAGTCAGGGAGCGTCTTCTGCAGGATATAGATGGCGCGGCCTAAATTGTAGCGGATTTAAAAACGATCAAATAAAAATGGTAATTACAGAGGGTACTGGTGGTAGAATCAGAGTGACTTTCAAGCAGTAACATATCAGACTAGCCTGTTCGGATTTGCCATTCATGGTCGGATATCTCTTCAGAACTACGGGGATCCCCTTTATTTGGCGTAAACATGAGAGGGGTAGCGCCTTCCGAAAACATTAAATCATGACGTTCACTTGTTGGCCGGACGACAAAAGATTTTGAAGCCTTGAAAACTGCGGTTGATGATGTGCGTGACAGGGGTTTGGGACTTAAAGAACAACGACTTCGTAACAAAACACTTGATGACAATCCTGAGTGGTGGAGACCATGCCGCATCATGGTGGAATAGTAGAGCTTGAATTGGCAAGAGCATCGGAAGCAAACTCTGCCACGTGCTGTCTGACCCTAACTTGCGTTAGTTAGAGACACCTCAGTCCGCTACGCTATGCTAGCACAAGACTGAGTTGAGACCACTTGTTATTGCTTATAATTCCTCGTTACTAACTACAGTAGATACATTCATTTACCCTAGGTTAGTTGCTGATTTAGTCCGCTAGCACGAGACTGAGGTACATTCATTCATCTTCCTAGCTTCTTAGTCCGAGTCCGACGGTTCCCGCGTACCGCAAAAGAAGGGGCCTGCATTGGAATGTTCATCACCTGTGCCAGCAAAAAGGTCGCAGCCTAGGAACTATGGGGGACTGGGAGGGAAAAGAAATTTGGTATGGAGATAAAATCCACCAAGTGCTCGTGCCATGAAAGCCAGCAAATCATTCAATTTTGCGTGGCGCTATTGTGCTGCATTCGATGAGAGAATGTTTGCATTGGTAAGATGCAGGTAGCTATTTGGGCGGAGCCCCCGAAGGGGTCCCGGCCCCGATAGCGGCCCCGACCTGTGCGAAGATGAGCCGAGGCGAGCTGCGAGAGTGGGTGGGCAACCTCGCAGCCTCAAGCTCTGAAGGTCTAGGTACCGTCATCCAGGCCTCTAGAGGATGGATGTAACTATGGAACTGTAGCAAAGAACTCAGGTAACACTACTAGTAGTAAAAGGTATCGCAGAAAGATTGTAATAAAAGTAGGCTGCGAGGATCCAAGAGAGAGCGAAGGATAAGGGAATGGAGGGTGGGGAAAAGAAAAGCTGAAGACGGCAGGCTCGAGCCTGCTGGAGCACGGCGCGAGCACTGTGAGGTGCGGAGACAAGAGACGCCACACGTGCTACACAGCCGCTGTCGCAAAGTCCTAACTCTAACCCTACAGTCGTGCCTCCTTTCGGGATAGACCATCAAAATTTGAGCTTGAGAAACCCAAGATTCGACGATCACATCAATTCACTTGGTTTTTGGTGTCTCGACGCATCCTCTGCTGCGTCCGGGAGAAAATGGGCGCCGCAGTTCGCGAAATTCCAACGTCCAGCAAATTCGCATTGTGTTGCCACATGTATGTACCATTCCATGCGAAGGATGGTAACCTCTACCTTTTTGAAACGAAGGAGAAGGAGAACATGAACTTGTAAAGAGCACAGCACCTTGCACTCGTGCCTTGATGGCGTAAAGTGCTGGGGAGTAGTGGGAAACGAGCCAACGATGGAAAGAGAAGATGATGTGGAAAGGGAATGCTTGAGTTCCATGTCAGTGCCTTCAATGAGAAGACGAGGAGTGGATACTGCGTGTTTGAATGCTTGCGCAAGGAGCTACCCCTGATATGATTTTGCGACCCCAAAATCTTCACCTCCTGCAAGGCTCCGCCGAGCCTTTGGCACGGTGAACCCCTTGCCATGACCCATTTTCCCTAACTTGGGTGAAAAAAAAGTTAAAACCTTCCTGCTGACGAAAAATGTGCAACACACTGTCAAACCTCCTCAAGATAACCTTGAACAATAAGGTGTTCGATATCAGCCCTTCTAACCATGAATCTTTGCCCTTTCTGAAAATCGATGGTCCCAAGCTCTGTCTGAATTACCCCGCAATCTCTGATAACATGAACCAGCACATGCAAGTCTTTGGGGGGATGAGTGATACTGGCTGTGATGTCGAGCTCGTTGGAGAAACCAGCACGATAGTCCATCACAGAAGTGCTGTACTGGCGAAGGAAGTCGACTTCATGCGGAGAGAGCTTGCTACGAATGTCCTGGTTGCTAAGGATGTGCGGTAAAGCGCCTCCAGCTGCCCAGTACATGTCGCGCAGTCTATCCAAACGGTGCTTGTGGTATGCCAGGAGACATCTTTTGTTTCGTACTATGGTGGTTTGATAGATAAGCATAGCTGGAGTGACGTTCTGACCGGTTTCAGTCATTTTCTCTAGATCGCGTTGTTCCCGGATGATGGATCGTACAAGATTGTCGTTGTATTTGAGAAGAGTGTCTGTTAGGGTCGATCTACGAGATTCCATGATGAGCTGAGTGGCCAGATCACCAAACTGACGCGTATCTGTCATGGTGAAGGTGAAAAGACACGGATGTCACAGTCACTGCGGAAACGAGAAAATAGTCCGACTCTAATCCGAACAGATACAAAACGCACCTAGACAGTATTCCAACCCAAACCCGAGGCGCCGCGAATCTTGAGAGCCAACGATTGTAAACAGATCCTTTGCAGACCGGTTAACTTTGACTTTCCCAACCTAAACCACAACGTTGCAAATACTACCTAATGCTCAGCTAAACCATGCGGGATAGTCGTTGTTTCTCCGATAGGTTTACAATCCGGTCGGCTCAAGGTGAGTTTGTCAAAATTTTCGCGAAGTGCTCGTTAGCTTATATCATGGCACCCACCATCAAGCTCGAACTGCCGGCCCAGCTGAATCTAGTCCGTTCAAGGTGAGTTTGTTAAAAGTTTCGTCAAGTGCTCGTCAACTTGTAGCCTTATATCCCCACAGCCTGTAAGTTTCCCGTATGACTTGCAAGTTGTATGGAATCTTTTTCCTCATTGCACGCAGCTCACATATCATGCAAAGACCGGATGCTTGAGAAGCTAAATGATTTGACGATGAGGTGCATTCGTTCATCTACTAAGTCTGGGATGGTTATATTGAAGGAAAATTTGCGCATATAGTTACCCTGGCAGCTGCTCGCCTCATGCTCAGGCTCTTGTTCAGCGGGGCGAGTAACTCGTTACTGATCTCAATTGATATATTTCAATGACTTTAGATTCGATGCTGATGATAGGCGACGATTGGGAAATTTATCTGCGGTGCTACCAATGGTAAGCTGTGTATTGTTGCATACACTGAGGCTCATTTGTGCTTGGTTGGATGCAACAGGTGCGTCGTTCGGGCGTCTCTGACTCGGAGAGCCCTGGGTGTATGGGCTCGATGGACGTGTTGATTATTCACCTCTGGATCGATTCGTAAAAGATGGGATGGATTATGGGCTTCAAAGAATCAGGTACGTTCGGTTAATATCAAGGCTGCTTATTCACCTTTAACTTCGGATGTTCATTTGAAATATTCTTGGTTACAGCCTGAGGTTTCTTCAACGGCTTCGTTTGGTCGCTGAGTTCCGAAAGGCCTTGCTTGAGACTTTCAATAGCCTCATCCGCCTCTTGAGTTTGTATGGTAAGTTTCTTGTTTGAAGCAACAAGGTCCTGCGAGGTTACAAATAGCTGATTTGTCGCAATTGATAGCTGCTGGACCTCAGCAGCGAGCTGGCCAACAGTCGCATGAGAGCTGTCACGGGGATCATACCCCTGCTCCATTTACAAGAGAGCGCTATTTTGGAAACTCGCGTGAGCCATCATCTGGTGATTGTGTCCAAGGGCTGAATAAAGCGGTTGATAGTCATCATGCGGAGACTGAGTGCCTCCATGAGGTGCAAGTGATTGCGAACGCGATGAGCCACTTGAATGTGAAAATAGTGTGAGAACTATGCCTGAGGTAAGGCGTACCTGCGTGCGACGACGGATTTGATTCATTGTAATTTTGAACAGGTCCGAGCTGGCGCAAATGTGTGCCAACCATCGGTGTCTGTGGCGGAGGCATGTACGCCATGTACGACGTAGATCTCTCAACACCTGGCGAGCGCACGTGCTTCCGGCCTTCTTGAATCACATTGTTGGACTGCTCTTGGAAGGGCGACATTGATTACTCAGGCTGTTGTTCAGTGAGGTGAGTAGCTTATTGCTTGTCTGAATTGATATACTTACGGCTCTAGATTGCTCTCGGTGATGAACACCCAGGCCTGGATGATTCGGTCCAAACACGTCTTCGTGCAGTGTCTTGTGCCCAAGGCTGATGAGAGGTGACGGCTGTGGCTGTGAAGGGATTCGGCTGTGGTCCTGGTAAGTTGCATCTTGATGTACGTGCTCTGGGCTCATTTGCCCTTGGTTAGACACAACAGGGGCACCACTCGGGCGTCTCTAACTCGGAGGACCTTGGGGTGGATACATCGTTCATAGCAGATGTCGAGGGTGAACGGTGAAGAGGGAGAAAAGGCTGCAGGATGTGGAGGATCCCTAGAAGGGCAGCGTCCATATGGTACATGGCTTCGATACTGTATCACCAGCAAAATCGTATCCGTTTATACTCAAAACCCGATACAAACTCGATGGGTAATACTCTCTAATCCCCGACTAAATCAGAGTCTGCCTAAGTACGAAGGGCAACAAACTTACCTCTGAAAATCTCTCATTTCCTGCTCGGGTTTGCATGTGCAAAATGTACCTTTTTGTATCCGTTTTGATAGATTTAGCTTATATTTGCATTCTGCGGTTTGAGTGTGTTTACATGCTGTATTCGTACTCTATACAGATCCGCTTATTTTCTCGTTTCCGCAGTGAGTGTGACACATGTGACTTGACGCGTTTATTCGTCAGCTTGATCACTGTACTTGCTACTTTCAGCACTTCTCCCCTTAGCTTTTGACCACCATGTCCAGTCAGGACTCTCAGGACATCGTGACTGCAACCACCGCCATAGAGTATGATCTTTTTAGCAAATTGAAACTTGTTGGCTGATCTGACCTAGGTCTGCACCAGACGCCAAAACTCGAAGATATGATCGTCAGCTTCGGTAAGATTACTTCAGGAGTACTCTGCGAGGAGGTCCAATTAACATTGGCAAAGCTTGTGGGCAGCAACCGGTCAGAGTGCCTTAGAGTCGTCTCGAGTACTGGTGATATCTGCATCTGCCACATCGTCGTCAATCCTGAAGAACCTTGTTCTTCCTGGCATCGGGCACTTTACTATCCTTGATCATGCAAAGGTTTCGCACTCTGATGCCGGGAATAACTTCTTCCTAGAAGGCTCCGATAGTATTGGAAAATATAGATCTGAAGAGGCCGTCCGGCTTCTGAGCGAGCTAAATGATGGTGTCGAAGGTCGCGCGAACACGAGAACTCTGGAGGACATCCTCGAGTCGCAACCAGAGTGGATTACTTCATTCACTATCGTCATTGCACATAACCTAGATCATTCACTCTTGCACAAGCTCTCTGCACTCCTTTGGAAAGATTCAAGATACCCACCTCTTGTAGCCGTCCGATCAGCTGGATTCCTCGCAGATTTCTACATTCAATTCCATGAGCACACAAGTATGTCAAGGTCTATGTCCTTGAATATGTTCATGACGTCTTCCAGTCATCGAGAGTCACTCGGAAACATCTCCTTCTCTGCGCATTGACAAGCCATTCCCGGCTTTACGAGAACTCGCCCTTTCGCTGGAGTATGATAAGATGGACCCAACAGAGCACGGACACATCCCCTATGTGGTGATACTTGTTCGTGCACTCGAAGATTGGAAGAAATCCGTGAGTTTGTTTTCGTTCCAGTGGATGACTAATTCATGACCGATCATATAGCACGGCAATAGTCTACCGAAATCATATGATGAACGACAGCAATTTAAGAAAGGAATCCTTGCGCTGAAGATGAAAGGGGATGAAGAAAACTTTGACGAAGCTGAAGCTCAGGCGTACAGATGTTGGACGGAAACCAAGGTTTTTCTAGTTCCGAAATATTTGGCATCTTGAGCTAAGGCATGTCTGTTCCTTTAGATTCCGTCGGAAATTGCAGTTCTTTTTAGTGACCCCGCTCTATCCACTGACACACTTAACACTAGCACTTCGCCTTTCTTCCATCTTCTTGCCGCGCTCAAAGAGTTCGCGGCTCAATCTGAAATACATACGCTCCCTCTCACATCAACGTTGCCAGATATGAAGTCCGACACTCAGAATTACATCCAATTACAGCGACTTTACAAGGCAAGGGCAGAAGAAGAAAAGCAAGCCTTCAAGAGCTATCTTCAGGTGCCGGTCGATGATGCTATGGTCGATTCATTCATCAAGAATGCGCATGCACTGGTTGTCCTGAGAGGCAAAACCTGGGGTGCATTTGATGAAGATAAGGGTGCTCTAGGTAATACATTGCTACGCGCATGAGTTGGACCACTGACTTTCGTGCGTTGGGTTAGCGGAGTCGTTATCAACAATGCCGAAGGAAACATGCATACATCTAGCCCTTTCTGCTCTTTCGTTACTTCAAGCCAGTGACACCTCAGTGTCACCATCAGCAGAGTCTATTCGCGCGAAGATGCAATCCATTGTTGGACAGTCCATCAAGCTCCCTGACGAGGCTGACGATGCCATCGGTGAGATGTAAGTAGGACTAGTTTATGTTTTCAATTTACGGCTCATTCTGCTGTCATAGTGCTCGAGCACCTTTTTCCGAGCTGCCCAACACTGCAGCTTTCCTTGGTGGTATGGTTGCTCAAGAAGTGATCAAGATGATCACGAAGCAATACGTGCCTGTGAAGGGCTACTGTGTGATTGATTTGATTGAGACATGGACAGGAACTATTGGTGCATGAGACATCTACAGAGCTACTTCCGTGAGCTCAGTACTAGTGCACTAATATTCCTGTTGTATAATCGTTTGCCAATCCTTTCTACCAACGACGCCAGAGTTTGACCCTTTTCATTATTTAATACTCTTGCTCGGCGGCAAGCTGAGTTGACAATGAGTAAAGAATCAAGATACCACCATGCTGTGTCCCTCGACAGCATTTCGTTTCCACACACTTATTTACCGAACTCCGAGTCTGCAATTACTACCTCCACCAGGTCCACGCAAGAATTGCCTGCCCAGCACGTATGCAAGTACTGACATGTTCGCGTAGTAGATCCACGCCAGCCAGTACATGTCGCGACGATCCTGACCAGATCGTTCTGAAGGATGCTAAAGGATATCAACCGGACACTCGTGGGCTTAATATGCACATCGTGTACTAGTATTCCGCCTTCGACGACCAGAATGAATTAATTCGGTGCTAGGTTCCGTTGTGCACAACCGACATGAAGTCAAAACTCTACATAGAGCACGAATTTCCATTGGGTCTGCCTAGGGCAGACTAAAACTCTACAACAGTACTCCAAGTCACACAGGGACCCATAGCACATATGCGCGATAATTGTGTCCCTGGCTAGAGCCTAGGATATGACGGTTTAGTTGAGTCTGGGACAACAGGTCAATATCTAACTGGGCCATGGAACGACGACCTACTACTGTAAGGTTAGTTTACAACTACTGTTTGATTTGACAGGGCACCATATACGCTACACACTTGACAAAACGCAGAAACGCGAAATGAAGAAGAAAAGTGCAAGTAAACAGTTCTTCAGAAAAGACAGTGTCCTTTTACTCATAGAAAACTAGGGCTCTAAGTTCGATAGACTCTCTGAGAGGTGCTCCCCGTGGCGCTGAGGGATCCTTAAACCCAGTATGAGGGGTTAATATGGCGACGCCCTTAGCCGAATCGTAACTGCGGAGAGGTGAGTGCATCGTCGTGTACCAAAATATGACAAGCGAACCATTTAATCAGGACCACTTCATCCTGTTTCATTTCTTTTTTATACTTCCACGTGTGCGACGGATTGAACTTTACCCCGTAAGTCTCCCCCTCACGATCTGGATATACTAATGTGACAGGAACGAGGTCTTTCTGTGCGTCGACAGTCCTGTAGTCGCACAGCGCCAAGGGATAATCAATTGCGGGGTGAGTGATGGGTCGCCAAAGGTTAACGATCTGGAAACGCTTTTTGACAAGCTTCTCCGCTTCACCAGCGGGTAGATGGCGATGTACACGAGCAGTAGCCGAGTCAGGGGTTTGGTCTACATGAACCTGCATGACAGGCTGGCGCTTGCTTTCGTCCGTTTCTGGAACTCCAGGGCGGTGGCGCCTGATCGCTTTAAGCGTAAGGTCCAGCAGACTCATCAGTGTTAAAGTACGCTGTGTCTCAATCCATACGCACTGTGATCAAAAAGGACAACTTTGCTCGCACCCGTGACTTCCTTGATGAGTTCAATACTCTCCGGATAATACTCGCCTCTAATCTCTTCATCATCGACAAAACTAGTATGTTTGGAAGGTCGCGTGTGGTATTGAAAGCCCGCAGTGTCCAATGCATAGTTGCTCTCTTTGCCTCTCACGTTCTCAATCTCGACAGTGTGCACTTCGGGTACCCAATTATTTGCATGTTGGCCTGTCTTCGCATCGGCATTGATGCTGGTGAATGGGCGAGACCCGTCAGGGGGAGGAGAAAAGTATACCAGTTCTGCAGAAACTGTAGACATTGGTCAAAAAAGTGGGGTAGAGCAAGTTTTTGTGAGTTGCGGTTGAGGTCTTATATTTGACGTACTAGGCTGACCAAGAGCACGACACATGACAGGTGAATTTCGTCGAATAACGCAACTTACTTGTAAGCTAAGTATATTAAGTATCACCAGGTAGAAAGCGTACATATATAGGTCCAATGCCCCAGGAGGCGGTCGAGCTATATCTGTACCGGTCCGGCGGTGGTCGAAAAGTTGCCTGCAGTGCCAGTTGCTCCCAGACGCGTTATGATTCAGCAAGTGCACAAGCAAAAGTAATATATTATACAGCAGCAATGCGAGAACGCCATTATCAAAGATCGGCTCTGGTATATTCTGAGTCTCGCCATACCTTGCACAGCGAGTTCTTGGCTTCCAAGGTCACATGTGAGTCTCAGGTGGCACGCAACCATGTCATTTTACCCACTCATGCATTTCAGCACTGATCCCGGCCGCCGTCGAGACCTGGTTCGGAATGGATTGGATGTTGGACGTAGAGGATAAGACACAATGACTAACGTTCATGTCACGTGTTAGGAGCGTCACCGCGGACAAGCAAGAACACTGACACATCGTAATAAGCCAATAACGGTAGAGAGACTTTTACCGGTGTATGTAGGCCCTCGAATGACTGGCGCTATCGACATAACATTAGCATTTCCAGAATACCCGCACGGTATCCTGAAACCCCCCCATTGGCTTGGAATAACATATTAGCCAGATATGCATCGGTGGACTTGGAAGGTGGCTACGCACTATAGGGGAGTCTACGTCATGCGGCTCCCACTTTCGAACTACAACTGTCCATAATATCGCTTGCGCTATCGGTTCTAAAACTCAGTTTTCCACGCTACGAACGAACTAGAGGGTCCCTCGTATACAAAGTACGGGTCATTCCAGAGCGCCTGTGCCGGTTTAATATGTTCCGCACGCGTCACATGGTCGATTAATCGATTACAATTTGGATCACCCATGAGTCATCATCACAAATCTACATAGCTTGTAGTCAGGGCTAATTTTATCACACCACCTTGGAATACGCCGCGTCCAGTTGTTCATACCACTGGAGCACATCTAGTATGGCAGATACTGTGCGGCAAGACATAAAACTCTGGACATACTGTTGCTAACTTGATAAGCATGACTGCATGCATGCATGGCGCGTAGTGGTACGGTACTGGCTCGGGAGCGGCTACTCTTCTCGTAGGGATTGAGGGCTAAAAACACTAACACAAACATCCGTCTTTATTATGGAGACCAGAGTATATACTGACGGCTTAGGCTGAGCCAGCCCAGGGCCAAGCTGTTATTGAGGGCTTTGGCTCAGCCTGCAGAAACTGACGTTAACTGATTACAAGCCAGATCAGTCACACAGTAATAGACAGCGGAACTCCAGCCTGAGAAGGGGCGTTCAACGTGCACGTTGCGCTGGCGCGAAGCCGTGAGTAACATTCAATCACTTCGAGATTCTGACGAGAAGTTCCGGATGATACATTCTGCGAGTAATTACTTGCGAATTGATGATTTGAATATCGGGTTGTTGGAATGATGCTGGACATCGTTATACCCTAGTATACCGAGCGGGAATGGTGATCCGACGTCCGGTTGGCGGGTCAGGCGAGATCCTGAACTAAAAACCATATCTAAGCGCGTTGTCTGTCCATAATAATCGACAGCTTGTAGATAGCAGAGTGAAATCAAACCTGACACCAACACATCGAGGTTATCAACATTTAAGACTCCAATAAGTGCGGTTTTAAATATTGATAACCCCGATGTGCAAGAATGGACGATTCAGAATCGAGCCTCAATCGCTGACTGAATCGCCACCAGAATCGACAACTTCGACTGTCACAAATGTGCAGAAGGAGCGAATATGAACGAACGGCCTGGCATGACCTGTTGTGTAAATGGAAGAACAACTATTCAATATTCATGAACGAGCTCCTCACGCGACTTGTTAACCATTTGTCTGCAAGTGTGATTTTCTACGATGCGTATCGCTCTCGCTTTTGTCGGGCTCTTACGTGCAGTGTAGAGTCCTTCGAGTTGCCTTCTTACAGCAAGATTTTCGCACCGATGCCCTGTGTTAACTCTGATATATATTCAACGAAGTTCTAAAAACGCCCTCTATAACTAGTCCATGAAAGTTAGTGTGCAGTGACTTCTAAGGACGAAGTTCCTCCACGAGGGGCCCTACTTGTAGTCGATCATAGTAGGCCTTGACCTCCATCCACTTATCCCTCAGTTCTGGATGTCCCTCAACGTACAACACCTTCATATTTGGCATTATCGCGCGCAAAAATTGCGCCACAGGTTCAGTGCGCCCAACGACTGAGTTTCGGATATTGAGCACCTGAAGCGGTTGGGCATCAGCCACATTGAGATTGTTGATCGGTAGTTCGGGAACGTCCCTCGCATCTAATGCCAGATGGACGCGGGTGAGCTTTGGGCAGTGTTGTGTTAAAGCTGCCAAGCTGTTCAAACTGACGTTGGGAATTATGAATGACCAAGGTAAGCTGGAGAGTTTAATTTCCTCTAGCCTGGTCCAGGCTTTAGCCGCTGAGATGATGAATTCATCATCTAAATTTAGCGTGCCAAGATTGAATACCGTGATGGAGCGAAGATTGAGGCAAGCGAGTAGCGGTGCAAACGTGGATGGATAGAAGGTAAAAGGAGCGTCCGCAATTGTGTTATCTTGTATGTTATGCCGCAAGGAGATTGACTGAAGAGACGTGCCAATGGTACTTAGGAATGAAGTGACAGTGGAAGGTGTTGCTTGGATATCATAGGAGACGGAAAGCTCGTCCAATCGCGGTGAGGATATGAGGGACACGAGAGATGTACACTGGGGAAGATCATAGGCGCTGAGGGTAAGATACTGAAGAGCGGGGAATGTGTTGTCCGGTGCATCGCGTAGCGCCTCGGCGTCGAAGTTAGGATGAAGATTCAAAGTGAGCTCTTGAACATAACGAAGGGAGGCGACATTCAACATGCTCTCTGCAGATATACGAATAGAATTGGCGATGACCAACCGACGTAGATGTGGCATTGCACGAGTTGGAAACTTCAATTCAAATGACGTCGCCGGAATGAATGATGAGATTGCGACGTTTTCGAGATGGGTAGCCTTCTGAGGAAGGGCTTCTAGCACTCCGCAAATGTCCTGAGGACACATGGTCCGCGGGAGAGCGAAGCTGAGATTTGCCAGTTTCGGGGAGAGGAAGTCCCTGATTAACGGGAAATTGCGTGAATTGCATGACAGGATAGAGAAGTCAAGCGAGGAAAGTGATGGGAACAGAGACAGTGGTGAGCGTCTAGCAAAAAGGAGTGGGAGTGCATCCTCGTGTACTCTAATCATGCTCTTTTGCTTCGGGTATGAAAAACTCTTCACACGGTGTGAATACACCTCAAATCGTGTCCACTCAAAATTAGTAGGTGGTCTCGTGAGATACTATGGGGACAGTAGCTGTGAGATTGCATGCTCGTAGTAATGGTGAAACTTACGAGTATATTGCTGGGGTGAATCTCCCAAGTGCTTGTTGGCAAACACATAATGAGGAGTCTTAGCGAATGTTGAGTTCGCCAGAGCGTGTCCAAAGCACATTCCATAAAGCAGCGGCATGTCCTAGCGAGCCTAGCCAGGTCACTAGTATTCTCCAAGTGCCTCGAGTCTCGCTGGCCATCTGCAGCGATGAACTGAACGATGCGAGAAAGGATCTCGTCAATTAACAGAGATTGATGCATAGTATTAGACCGCGAAGAAAAGTTCTGCAGAAATATCAACCAAGGCAACCAAACTCCAGTCAGCTTGGAGTCTGAGCTCACCTACGACGGACAAATGCCCCAGAGGAAAACGTTGAAATAGAAGAATGTTAATAGGTTGTAAATTTTCTCAAGGCCGGTTAGCGCATTCTTTACGAGATCCGCGGATGCGGCAGCATGCCCACTGATTACTTTGGACAGCCCCTCTGAGGTCAGACTCCAGTTGTATTGCAAGTATCATGAACCAGTCAGATAGGTTGGCACGCTGTGTTCGTGGTATTGATTACAAACTCGATAGCGCAGGAGTCCAATTGCAAGAAAGGAGTCCGGACTCGACTCGTCGAATTGGCGGCAGCAAGAATCTGCATGTGACATAAATTTCAGATGTCTCGTGAGTCGTGAGTTCCAGTGAGAACGGGCCACAATGTGTTGGCAAATCTATGCAAACATACGGAAATCGTGGGTTTATATTTTCCGCAGATAATGGGACAAATATATAGTCGATTTCCGTAGACTGTAAATATACGCTAATATCATGATATTTTTGATTGGGCCTACGGAAAACGACGGAAAACGACGGAAAACGATGTTATACTCTATACTATGTCAGTACTCAGTACTCAGTACTCAGGCCTCAGGTGCAGATATATTACAACCTCTCCAGTATACATGATAACAAATGTTGATTGTAGTGCTAGAACTTGATCAATTGAAGTAGGATCACAATTGCAAGCCGGTAGAATTACAACATTGCTCTTGAGGGGCGGAACTTGAGAACGTCATCAATTACAAGCAATCTGAAGTAAAGCGAATCCGCCCTGATAATATAGAGATAGATCAGACGATCTGACCCGAGGTCAACTGCCGTTACATTTGTGAGCATTATGAACTTAATAGATCGATCTTCTCCAGTAAAACATTCTTCCCTTTCGTTTCACTCTTTTTAATGCCGTCGACAACTTCCTCGTCAAACCAATTCTTAACCGTGCGCCTCTCCTCGGTGCTTCCTTCCTCCTTTATCCGCTGCAAAAATTCTGCGATGACAAAAGCGCCATCTCCCCCAGCCATACTTATTGTCACATCCTTACCGACGGTGACTATGAATGCTGACGCGAATGCTGACGGGGAAAATGACGGTGAGCGAATCACGGATTTAGTTGAATGCGAGAAATGCCCGCCCTGGAAAAGGGATTTGTACATTCGTGACGTATGCGGTAGGTCAATCGGATGAGGTTTTGAGGCATCCTCTGAAGGGTATGTCGAAGCTAATGGTTGAAGGAGGGATTGCATAGCCATATGCTTGTCTGCGAGGCAGTGTTAGTGAAACAAAAGCACATCAAGTGGAATGCACCAACCGCCGTCAGCGTAAAGCATAATCTCTAGTACTACCAAACTTCCACCGGTATCTCGCGCAGCTTCTACGCCATTATCCTCAACGAACTTAAGCAATCCCTCACTTGCTGCTGTTCGTATTTCACCCTCGCGAACATCTGCACTTTTCTTGCTGGTTTTGCCACGTATAGGGTCAATCTCGGCGATAATTGCTACTTGGGCAGGTGTGAAATGTCGTCGTGATCGAGGAACAAGCAAGTAGAAAAGAGCACGACGACCTTGCGGGGTGTTGATGAATATGGAGGCATGGGTGATGATGTCAGAAACAAGGGATTTGGCTGTTAACTTGGTATCGCTATTAAACAAACGTCAGGATTCAACATTTGATCGAAAAAGAAACTAACTCAATGATGTCTAAGGCAGTGAAAAGGACGAGTTGCGCCTCATCGTCTATGCACATGCGCTCAACATGAGGTTTGATGACTTTGATGATTGATTTCCGATCCTATACGACAAATATTAACTTGCGCCGCATGTGTCAACAAATAAATTTGCACCTTCGCCGTCCCATAAGCAATAAACTCTCTCACAACCCTGCTGCCGTCCTTGGTATGAACCATCTCGGCAAGAACATCCTGACAACTGCAGATACATTATTAATGTATAATATGCCAGTTCAGCCTGTGTTCACCTTTCAAAAATTTCTCGGCGAAGCTTTTCTCGTTCTGATTCATCCTCTGATTCACTGACGGCAGATACGTATTCCCAAAGGGCCCTATGGACGATAGCGTGGGTTATGGCACCTTTATCAGGATTGTTCAAACTGTTGATAGAGTCGTTGGAGGATTAGATGATATCCAGATGTCAAATGCTTACATCATGATTAAATTTTCTTTCAGTGCTGCCAGTACGCGTTTTCTTCGCTCGCCTTCAAGGCCCTCGAGGACCCCATGAAAGCCTTTTCTAGCTTTTGCCTTCTCAGGCTCGGAACCTTGTGTCTGAGAAAACAATGCAACTTCTTTGCCGTAGAAGTCGCGAAGAAGAATTGAACGCTCATATGCATTTGCATAAAGCTCAAAGGAGTCAGCAAGAACGGCAGATGCTTCCCTGTGCAACAGTAGACGGAGGATGTGAGACTGAAATTCGAGCAAAATGGATGCACGATGTGCTGGACACAGTCTGATCAGCTTGGTCACTAAAAACTATGACCATCGTCAAAGGGAGGATAACCTTCAAAGGTGAAACTGACGAACCTTCGAGTACTTGCTTTGAGCTAATGCCTTGTAATGCCCTTTAAGCTCCATCGCGATTTGGTTCCTTTCCTTTTGCCCACCATATTTCACGACAGTTTGAATGATCCTGCTCGCATCGTGTTTTAGAACGATATCCTTAACCTTTCCTTGAATAACCCCCATCAAGTCCTTTACATGCTTCTGTCGCTCGGTGGAAGGTATGTTTTTTTGCCGAGCTAACGACCAGACGCGTTTTGCATCAATTAGTAACTGAGAATGTGGTTTGGCTGCTCGACGCTGTTCCTGCAGTGCGCGTTGTACTTTATGCGATTCTCTCGCGGCTATTCAAAACATTATGAGTTTAGTGCATTGCTTTCTGTAATCCTAGGCATACCATTTGGGTCTTTGCTGGGTGCATTATCCACAATCATCTCGTCCTTGTCAATCTCCTGGTCCCCAGCTTCTCCTTCATCACCGAAATTCTCGTCGTCCTCATCATCGTCATCGTCAGACAAACCGCTTTCCGGTATCGGCTGTGTCACAGGTCTACTTCGTTTCTGGACTTTTTCGTCCTCGAACTTCGATCGCAATGGAGGATTTTCCGAGTGTTGTTTCTTAGATTTTGGGCCACCCTGCGAGACCGCTGGTCTTTTATTTGATCCGCTTTGCAGGACAGGCATTGAAGGAAGGGATGGTGCACTGTCAGATGACTGTTGCTCGTTGCGGTGTGACTTGTAGTAAAAATATTTTGGGCATATGTCTGATCTGCGTTCACGTGACTTATCAGACTTCGGCTATTTGCTAATTAGGAGAATCTTATAATTGCGTGACCAGCTAGTACTGACCGACAGCACATCTCGCGATGCCTCTCCTCCCACCTATCAACTTCCCGCGCTGGCTCGAACAAAACCAGCATCTACTCAAGCCTCCTGTGAACAACTTCTGTCTATACCGGCAGAAGGACTTCACCGTAATGGCAGTAGGCGGCCCAAACGAGAGAAATGACTATCATGTGAACGAAACCGAAGTCAGTCGATATGTTTGTTAACATGAAGAAAATATACATTTTTATTGTAGGAATGGTTCTATCAGTACAAGGGTAGCATGCTGCTTAGAGTTGTAGACGGGGATGAGTTCAAGGACATCAAGATCGACGAGGGAGAAATGTTTTTGCTGCCTTGTACGTGGAAGGTCATCGATTGAGTCGGTTAGCCTCACACAACTCGCACTAGCGAACACACCCCACAATCCAGTGCGTTTTCCTGACACCATTGGAATTGTCATCGAAGCTGCTCGGCCGGAGACATCTCATGGTAGGTGCCCGTTCCTACTGCACCGAACAATACATCTTGACGGCTCTTCGCACATAGACTCCCTGCAGTGGTACTGTCGTGACCCTTCTCATGCCAAGCCAACGATTATTCACAGAGAGACCTTTCATGTCACTGACCTCGGGACGCAGCTGAAGCCCGTTATCCAGCGCTGGATGCTGACAGAGGAGTTGAGGAAGTGTAAGGAGTGTGGGACTGTCGCTCCTGCAAAGTAAACTATCATTAACATGCCAGGACGATCGATACTTATAATGATATGTATCAACTATGTATGCCATCTGATCAGAAGGTCTAACTCGGACGAATTCAGGACGACCACTTTATGACTGATTACAAGTCGAGAAGAATAAGTGCTTACATCATCCTTGGCAGCTACGTAGGATGTGGATAAGACAGTTATATCAGCTACGGATGAATGCAATGGCATCATCAGGCAGGTGCTCTTCATCGCCTAGATTACACCACTCATAGATTATGCGCAGTTAAACCATGTGAAATGGCATAAGCCATCTGATGTTGATGTATTTTGGACACAATCTGCAGCTTGTGAGACGCAGTTTTGGAGGCAAGAAACCGCAGCAGCTCACCCGAGGGCTTGAGTGATCGTGAGACTCGAGATCAATGTTTAGATCTTGGGAAACGTCGCATGGTCGAAACCTCCAGGCTAACGCCGAAAATAAGTGGCGGCTTTTCATGATGGAGCTGAACGGAGTAGAAGTTCTGGATAACGGGATCTCCAGGCGATAAGTCTCAAACTGTCAACGTACCATCAGTAGGGGACAGGATAAAGTCCGGCATCCCGTCACTTGAGCACATAATAATAGATGCTCACGGCCTACATTGTTGGTCAAGAGTGGTAACAGGCAAGAAATGCAGGTAACCTATCCACAATTGCAACGAACTCTGCGATATCAGCAAAGTTGGTTCGGTCAAAGAGCGTTCAAAAACTGCTTTTGAGCGAACGTGTTTTAGGCCAGGACTTCATTCCGTAAATACTTGTTTTGGTTAACTTGAGGTCTCTTCCACCAATCAAATACTGTCGCTTGCCATTGATACCGCTGTAAAGAAGCGTTTGCCTTAGTGCTCTTGCTGATGGAGATGGATGATTACCTGAACGGCTTGTTCCCCTGGATGTCAGCCCTGCAATGCAGGTAACGAAACTGACGACATATGTGACAACTGCATTGTCAAGGGACAGGTATGAGGCGGATTCAATCTGGGGCGAGTGTGACAGTCAATGATTGTACTAGATCGGATGACCGTACCGTTAGCACGTGCTTTGTGTGGTACAAGGTTAGATCAAAAAAGACCGGGGGCCGATTAGTAAAGCATATTTTCATTGCCTCGTTGCCACGGGATGTATGTTGATGTTACGTGGGGTCTCGAAGGATGCGGAGCAAAGCGATGGTGAATACCAGAACAGACTGTACTGGGCAAGGAGTGACGTTAAAAGCGGTGGTAAGCATCACCTCCAGAGTTGGCAATCACAGCTGTTATACTGCCTGTCAACAGAGACGTACATCTGAGTAAGACTGTGCCCACCTCGATGTTATAGCTAAAGTACTAAGAACATTCAATAATGTAAGCAGGACAAGAAAAAAACACAGCAGGAATAAACCTCAATCTATCTCAATCACGTCATCCTCTATTTTATCGTCCTTGCTACTCAACATAAGTAGCCCGTCCTCCTCTAACTTTCTCCTCTTGCTAGGACTCGCAATAACTGGCAGTGTTGCTGTGCCATTCGTGTCCGTCTTCGCGCGTTTGGCAAGTGGCTTGACTTCCCCGATCTCGTCATCTGGGGCGGACCGTTTACGAGATGGTGCAGGAGGTGGGGCCGACGCCCGTTTCTCTAGACGAGGAGGCGATGGTAGTGGTGACGGAAGTATGTAAGCAGGATCATCAGAAGGATGATTAGGCCTGAGGTGCACGTCAACCAACAGGGGCCAGGCAGAAACTTCATGTCACTTACGGTAGTACGCTCAGGGCAATTACAATCGTACCCCACTCTTCATCTTCATCCACGATCGTTAAGAACATGCCTCTTCCAACATTCATACTCTCCAGTGTCCGCTCAAGATTGTCGTCCCAGTCGGGGTCACTGAGGATGCGCTTGTCTTCGTAAACGCTAACCTCCCTTTTCTCACCACCGAGCACGCCATCTACAATTTCACCTAATGTTACACGAGCAGGATCACACAAAACTTTGGTGTAGATGTCTCGGCAGACGCCACATTTAGGGTTCGGTGGACACATCGTGCTTGTGCTGAGAGGGTTGGTCGGCTTAAATTGCACGTGGACATTGCGAAGTTGCGCATATGATTTGCGTAGGAGGTGGAGTGCTTGTAAAACTATGAGGCCGGAGATGATGGCATTGGTGGTCGCAATTGCGGGAATGATGTTTCCCGCCATTTCTAGGGGAAAATAAGATACAAAGAAGAACCACCGGCATGGAACAAACCTTTGACTTCCCAGCGTGTCTTGCGATCGATGTAGTATGCCGCGGAGCGAAGATTTGCAGCAGCAGTAACGAAATCGAGTGTATCGTCATCATCTTTGTCGAAGGAAATAGTATTTTCGCCTTCGCGAAGCCGCCTGGCAAGTCGATTTGTGCTGTAACTCTCCTTTAGTAACTTGGGTAATCAGATGACACCTGTGTTAACCTTGATATAAAAAGCTCCAAGGTATCGCGTAAACTGAGTGCCCGCTGATCCCTAAGTCCCGAAACTCTATTCGACGAACTAGATGACGAAGACGGCGAATGGACGCTTCCGTTCGCGTGGCCATTTGCTGGCTGGAAGTGCATAACCTGTGCGTTTCCAGTATTCGCATTCGAATTTGAAGGTCGTTGTATGACGAAACTCCCTTCCTGGATGGTATGAAAATCAAGAGGCGTTGGTGCTGCACGTGAACGCCACATGTCAGACATCGACAATAGGTTGAGGATGTCCGAGTGGAAAACCTGCGAGGAATCAATATTTCAAGATGGCTTTTGCATACAAATTGAAAATCGACCTTCTTGAAAACTCGTTGAGCGATATCCTCCGCTGTCTGTGCTGAGCGGAGTGCACTCCGTACTGCCTTATACGCTAGTGCTTCTTTGCGTAGAGCGGCAACTTCCTCGGCTGCATATGTTCTCTTAGCAGTTTATAGAGCTTCAGGGTCATGAGATCTACCATTTTCGCCTTGCTTCTCCGCTTCATCGAGTTCGTTTGTGCCGTCTTCGTCCTCCCCGAATAATTGCCTAACATCACAGTATAGGCACCAAAAATACATTAAGAATACCTCCCAAACTTACGGTAGTAGGTAGCTCTTCGCCCAGACAATGCAGTGGATAGGTTGAGACGGCGTAGACCGGATAGTGCACACCGGAAAGGTGGTCGGCGTAGGCTTTGGCACACAGTCAAAACATTCTGTACGATCCTAGATAAATAAATCCTTCAACGACGAAGCCGCATCCACCAAGATATTCATTACCTTGAGCAAAGGTTGTACTTGACCGAGGTACCCCGCAGTACCAGATTCGACTAGAGGAACACCAGCAGCCATGCACATCTTATTGACATGTCGTCGCGCATCTGGATTGTGATTCCGTCAAATTACATTTAATTTAAGGTGTTGCTTATCTTTACCAAGGTTGTCTAGTGCGTTCAGAACGATATCGAAACCACTGAACCATTCAATGTCGAACTGCGGCTCCTTTATGTTTGCATGAATAGGGCGAATATTGACGTTGGGGTTGAAAGCGCTAGCGGTTTGTGCTGCTACCTTGCAGGGTGATAAGCTACTCCGGAAGAAGATTCATCGTGTTACCGGCTTACCATGGCTTTGCTGTGTTTGATATCTTTCTTTTTGAAGAGAAATTGCCTATTGAGGTTTGAAAGGTCTATGGTGTCTAGGTCAAGAAGGGTTATGTGACCGAAACCCGTCAAGACGATATTCTTCACTGTTACAGCAATATCATAATCACGGAATGCAGCAGGGAAACAAACTCTTCAAAGACTTACGAAGTTCACATCCTATTCCTCCTGCGCCGACTAGTAAAACTCTCGTCTCAGACAGCCTCGCACAAAGCTCGGAACCTAGGATGGCGTGTGCGTGAGCAGATCGAGAAGTCTTGCGAGAACCATTGATATTAGAGGTTTCCATTTTACGGGAGGCAGTAAATTGTGGTGTCCTCGAGAATAGCTTGGAGAGCGTCGACCCTTGCTTTGCCGACGACCGACGACTTGAAGGATTAATCAGAGAGAAGAGGATGATCCAGTGTAAATCCAGCGCCGGGAAGACGGCGTGACACAAGATTTCTCGGTCACGCGTCGGTCCAGGTGTCACGCGTTTTAACTGCGTCACGCCACTCTCTGACATTTCAAATCACTTGAGCCCATGATGGTCCTATGCAATAACCTCGGAGACAAGACTAGAATGTCCTACATAGAGTACACTCTCAACAGGACAAAAATGGAATCAAAAGAAAAAACCTCGGAGACCCTGGCATGTATGAGCACATGTGTGAAATTTGTAGTATGTACCCCGCAAATATTTACTTGAACTAGGTACTAGATCCTTTCCTTTTGATCCAATCGCGAATCGCAGGTTAACCGTCTCTCACACAACCCAAACATGCGTGTACTGCAGTCCAATAATTGATGTCATGTATGTTTACTTCCCAAAATATAATCCTTTTGACTCAATTCATGGAAATGATAAGCTTGCAGCTTCTCATGCACACCTGTCGACTGATTATATTGAATGCCGGAAGATATTGCACAAGTGAGCACTATGCATACCAAGCAGGCCCTTGATCACTGCGAGAGGGACCGCAGAGATATACCTCAACGAGTTCGATGCTAACGATGAAATTTAAATGCCACTGGAACCTGGTTCACTTGGCATCAGTTCGCCAGGTGTGCAAATAGAATTTTAACACATTCTTCGACATTCAAGTCATGGAAATGGTAAGCTGGGAATTCGGATCTAATGCGTAAGCGACGTGGCGGTAGCCTACTTGCTCCTGCTTGCAACACATTGATGGATCGTAGCTAATTTTACGCAACAGTGACAACATGGGGCTTTCCCTGAGCGCTCAAGAATAGCAGCAGTACCTTGAAGGTACTATGAGTGCAAACTTATTGCCGGTGCTGAATGCTTTCTTACCATTTACTACATCATGATAGCCTGTGTTATTCAGGTGCTTGCTTTGCTTCTCCGAGTCGTCATGCTAACTTTGCTCTTGTTCTAAGACGCATCCCGAAGGAAAGGAAGAATGGTTTTGGCACTTCAACCAACAGGCCATTTACGGACTCTATCTACTATCTCGGAACCTCTTGTGGTTGGTGCCGCCCTGCGCTGGTATCTGCCGCGCATTTTGGAAAAGCACGTAAATTTATTCCCTCGCAGTTTATAAACGTGATCCCTGACGACGAAGCAGAAGCATCAGGATTGTCGAGGTGGCGTCGAAAAATAAAGAAATTATCAATTTGGTACGTCTTCTTCGACTGCCCCGAAACATGTTTTCGAAAACTTGCGATGCATCAGATTCATATAGATCAGCCAGGGTCCTCAGTCTGCGAAAGCTTCTCTAATTTAGGTTTCTAGCTGGACATCATACAAACACTGTGTATGTGGAAACAGTGCTGGGTATTTAAATTCCATGCTTCCAACCTATCTCGTGACCATTTTCCATCATCGGCTCTACAAATCCTCGAAAACTCCATGGAAGAAGTTCAGTGCCTTCTCCGCTCTCTAATACACTGCGATCCTGGGACCAGCGCATGCCATATCCTTCTTCCACCCGTACTTCATACACGAGGACCTGATGCGGCAGCCAATGGATATTCCTCCAAGTCGATTTGTCCACCACTCGTTCAAACAGTGCCAGTGCACGCTCATTTATTGATGAAACTGAGCCGTAGGGAGTGCTCCACCACCCTATGTTTATTTTCATCTGCCCTTCTCCGTTTCTATCAACTGGTAAATTCCCCGCCCCTGGTGTTTCCCCTCGGGAGCGGTGCGAATGCTTTGACCATGCACGAGCACCGGCCATGAGTCCCACCCTGTTGGGGATGCTGAATGCTATCAGGCACTCCTCTCGTGTTGGTGGCTCGGATCCTAGTGCAGAACCGATGGTATATGCCAGGCCATTCAATAGGTGTCTAGATAGCGGGTCAAGCGTTTCTTTAAGTTCATCTACTGATTGGTCACTATGCAGGACCAATTCCTGGACTCGAGAGCGCTCAGCCGCTGCAAGCGGGAGTTCTTGCATGTTGAAACAGCGAGGATTGGAAGTCGAGAATCCTGAACGCATATCAACGTTTGACACTATGGCAAAGGGTTCCGAAGCATGAACGTGAACTCGGTTGAATGTTCAAACGTTCAAGCTGTTGAGCGAACGGGATTACATAACCAAATATTCTATACATACATACTACATATAAGTACACCACAACCAGTATACATGCATATAGCCGCTGGCAAGTCTGCAAGTATCCCGCATCTCCGCACTCGTTAATCTCGTTGAATTCTGCCGATGGAAACTTCATGCATATAGGATAATATAGATAACCACGACTATTATCACGGACTCGATAAAAGTTGAAATGGAAATATGGGCTGACATGCGGGTTATTCTGTTCTCTGCCACATAAGTTGAAGCTTCACCGGAGTGAACTCTCAGATCGCTTGTTGATCGCTCACTTGTCTGCTTCTATCTTGTGTTTCTTAAGTAACAGTTGCATTTGGAGAACACATGCAACGTACCGTTCCCATAGTATCTTTCCGCTCATTATCATTTTGAGAGGACTATTTGTAGTCAGCTAAATTACTCTCAGGTGGAAGAACATGACCTACTGAATCTGTCCAGGACGACCTGCTTGTGGTTCTATAGGCATCTGGCTGAGTAAAGGCTGAGTTTGACTGCCCTTGCGACTGCGCAATCTGGCGGTTAGTGTCTCCCGACGGCGTCTGATTACTGGCGCCATCTAGCAATCCGACACTAGGACATATGTTGAGATTGAAGATATCGATCAATATCTTTTCCAGTTCTTCTTCATCTGCATCAGCCGGAGTTGGGTTACGATGCTCTTTTCCTGCTGCGCTCCTGATTGCACGCTCGCGGGCCTGATATATACCGAGGACAGTGGGCAACTTGACTTTCTCACCCTCCTCGGTTGACATCTGGCCCTCCCGCGTGCAAAGGCGTTTATATTCACGCAAAAGCAGCGATCTGTCGATACCATACTTGTCATAGATGGTAACCTTTTCCACTGGGTCTATCTCGAGGCTCTGGAGCTGTTCAACAGCTAGCTCCTTCATTCTCGGAAATTGCCACCTCGTGGAGAGGTCGAGTATGACGAGCCAGTGGTCTTTCTGTTTCTTGTCCAGTCTGTACTTCCTGTGATCTGTGAGCAAAGACAACATCTGTAGAAAATTTACGGGGTGCTTACGGGCTATACCAGACCCAGAGGAGCGTCTCAAAGTCGGCACTGGTGATTCCTTCGAGCAGAAATGGACCTCCATCAGATATTCCATCCTGTAAAGCTTTTGCGAAATCCTCAAAGAAATCTTTGGATTCGCGCTCAAAGAAGAATCTATGAACGCAAAAGAGCGTATTTTCCACCTGTGCATGTCCAAAATCAGAGCACACCAGATACAAGGAAGATGTCATATCATACAACGAATGTAACGTTGCCGTCTCCAAGATAATATTCCGGATGATGATTAGTGGATGAATTACCATCCTGAGAGTTGTTCGCCATGAGAGATACTAGTTAAGACGATGTGGAGGGGAGGGGGTTGGGAATGCCATCATGGGATATGTCAGTTATATACACGATTCCGGTGCTTCAAGGCCAAATAAAACGGTCCCTCTGATTGCTTGGAAATAACCCAGGTGCGATATTTCAATTGCGCCACAGTTGCGCGATCCTAGGATTGAGAAGCATCGCATCCATTGAGTCAGGCAGGATTTAGAACTCGCTGGGAATCGACGTCTTCATCGAGCTTGACTTGAAACAAAGATACGGGATTTCTTCCATATCCAGTGCGCACAACGCCTACAAAGCGAAGCCTGATCAATCAAAGATAACGCGCCCCGAACATGTGATACTAGGATGCAATGCAGCTGTGGGTGCAACCTTTTAGGAGTGCCTATATAGTCTATTCAATGTCGGTTGCCTTCGGAAGGATGCGCTGAAGTCCGCGTGTATCGCGGTTCCTACTAGGAAGGCTGTAGTATGAGAGATTCTACTTATCCCGTGTCGTCGTGCAAGGCCTAAACATATGATCCTAGGGTGCACCGAAGTTGTGTATCCAACATCCAGGAATATGTACTCAAATAGTTTTGCAGCTGGCGTGCGCCAAGCTAGAACGGCTGCAAATGAAGGAGATTGCCGATGCAGCTATTTTGCATGACAAGGTGCGCCACACCGTTAGGTAGTCCACAGGCCTCCATTCTTACAGTGCTAACAAAAGATGCAGCGCCATCATCTACTCCAGGAGTGGAACATCAGCAAAACACTTTTTCGGTGGCCGGTGCTGTGGGCTCTGCTGAGAGCTGTGGAGAGCTGTGAAAGGGGGACCAAGCTGTACAGAGTTGTACAGGCTTGTTGTTTTTCTGATGAAGTACATCAATTTGAGCATCAGGGTCTATATGCAGCACTTCCACCATTGAAATATGTCCTTTAAAGCTCGATCCCAATGTTGAAGACTGTCAAAGATAATACCAGCAGGCTCTCTGAACGTGGTTCTCAGATTCCGTCTTCTGCTTGTGTTACTGCCATCGGATATATCTCCAGATATTGCCTATAAGTCATGCGGAGAATACGCACCTTAATTTCCTAGGCGCCAGTGAGTCAGTACTTATTGACATGAGTAAATTCGTCAAATCCCACTGCTTATTTTTCTCTGAGTGCTTGGGTGAACCGTCCTAGCATCGTAATTCGCACAACCGTTTGAATCAACCGCACTGACGCCCGAATTAACACCGATAAACACTCACGGGTGCATTCGATGAGCAGAAAATCACCGATGGTATTGTTATCATCGCTATGAGAGAATGACCAGTTGGGTCCATCAGCAAACTGGCATCAGAACTCCGAGGATTTACAGGCAATGAAGAAAGAGTCAAGTTCACAGGTCACCATGATGATACGCCCACCTGCAAGACACATAGATTGACATTCAGAAACATGCATGAGTGCAATCATGTCAGCTCTGGACGGCGCCCACGTACAGATCTAGCCAAGTGAAATATCCACATCTGAGAATGCGGCCATGTCCCCTCGTGACAAATTGGACGGACATTCATGATTCTACAACCTGAGTGGGTATACATTCCTCGGCGTCGTCCCGAACATTGACTGCGGGGATCGACGTCACGACGCGTCGAGGCTGTACTTCAGCTAACATTGCATCGACTAACAGCCTGAGAGCAGACGCTGGTGGCAGCGACCAAAGCTTTATGTCAACAAACATCAGCTGAAATCCAGACTACAAATGAATTGGCGATCACAATCAAAATCAAAACTCATCGGCGACGGTCATCGCAATATTTATGTTCTTGGCGTCAGCTACTGAGGCAAGTGACAATGCACGTACTGGTACATTACACAGTACTTACCAGTAGTTTTACTTGACAATGTTCTGGTCGTCGGAGTCGTCGTACGATTGAGTGCGGGACACTGCGGGTTCGATTTTTCTAACTCAGATTTTGAGATGTCACGGTCCTTCAAGTTGTTAATGATCCTGCTCCGCCTACTTCATAATTTCTTCTCTTGCCTACATACACTGTACATCTGTCTTGCATGGGTGTGCTCAACGATGGGTTCATGTGTTCGTAAGTGCCGGGCCGAGGATATCCTTGTCAGCGCTACCCTCAGATATCGATGGCATTAATGGGGTCCCCTTCCCTCTTCGCCGTGACGCCGTCATTTGTAACATCCTATATTCCATCCACCATCCGGGCCCTGGTACCTCACATTGCTCACAATGACTTCTCTCAATGGCTGGCACAATGGCGAACGCGCTATTCAGCAGAAACTCGGATTCCATGGAGCTGTTTCCCAGTCTTGGACGAACATCGATGGAGAAATGCCTGAGCAGCATCGGATTTTCTACTCCACGTCCCTCCCATTTATTCCTGTAACCACTTTAGACTCGATGGGCCGTCCTTGGTCTTCGATACTCTCAGGTCCTGGTGGAGAGATTGGCTGGGTTTCTAGCGAGACGTATGATCAATTATCTATGAGAGTGAGGGTTTGGGACGGCGATCCGCTCAAGGCAAATGCAGAGTATCATACTAAGAGTATGGATGGGCCACAGAGGAAGATGCTGATTGCCGGTATTGGCATACAGTTCTCGACGAGGCGGAGGAACAAGTTCGCAGGGTCTGTCAAGGCGATTGAAGAACAAGGAGCTTTGTTCGATATCTGCACGACTGTTAATCAAGCCATTGGGTGCGTCAACATTCTTCGGACGCTTTTGATAATGTGCCGACTCTCCACAGAAATTGCCCGAAATATATCACGATCCGCGATCTTGTTCCCATCGTACATACGAAACCTCGAGTCACCCATCAAGAAAATAACCTCCCACCAAGTGTCCGCCTCCCCTCAGGACTCATCGCCTTCATCCTATCATCCGACACCACATTCATAGGAACATCATACTCGGCCTCTCAGGAAGATGCACCGAGATTTCCATCTCACGTCGGCATAAATCATCGCGGCGGGAGACCTGGGTTTGTCCGCGTACGCAACGATGGGCGTACACTTGTCTTGCCTGATTACTCCGGTGAGAATCGTGTTGCATCCGTAACTTCACTACAAATTCCTTATAACAACTTAGGCAATCGATTGATGACATCCCTCGGAAATATTGAAGCAACAGCACTTGCTTCGCTGACATTCCCATCATTCACGGATGGCTCCATCCTATATGTTACTGGGATTGCCCATAACCTTGTTGGCGCTCTTGCTCAAGCCATTATGCCTTCGCAGGATACTCTCACTGCGATTGAAGTAACAGGTTACACTTTTGTCGAAGATGCGTTACCTGTCCGTCAGCGCGAAAGCACAGTGTCGCAAATGAGTCCGTACGCCCCCCCTGTGAAGTTGCTAAAAGAAGAACAAGCCTTTTCAACATTCTTCAACAACGAAGACAACATACATACCACGCTCTCTCACATTGAACTTCACACTTCCGATCTCGCCACATTCACGTTTGAATATCCTTACAGAATTGATATCATCCCTGGCCAAGCTGCCATCCTTGATTTCACGTCGTTTCTCGGTGCCTCGCCATATCGACATATGGCACCTGAGAATCCGACTTTAGTGAACGACGATCGCATCAGAACGTGGACTGTTTCCCGGTGCAGCTCATGGACTTCGGTTGAGGATGGGGGAAGTACGACATTCTCCTTGACAATGCGCCTGAAGCCTGGTGGCGCCATTACTGGGGCACTGTTTAGCATTGCCGACAAACTTGCGGAGCTCCGCCCTGAGCTACTTACGGATACACGTCCGCTCGGGCTTGGCGCCAAGCTGATAGGAATAGCAGGGGACTTTATCCTCGAGTCACCAAACCCTCATGAAGGCGCTAAAGTTGCGATTACGTGTGATCTCCACGAGGACTATGTCTGCACGAATGCGCCGAGGAGGCTCCTTTGGATAGCCGGTGGAATTGGAATAACACCTTTCCTTGCGATGCTCTCTGGCATTTCCTCATGCTCTACCGAGTATGAAATCAGCTTTTTATTATCCACGCGCGAGCCGGATGTGCTGCTCTCTCTTCTTTCCAATGCCATCAAGGCTGCTCCTCACGGAGTCAAACTGATCGTTCATGTCTTCTCACGCACTGAGATATTTGATACCTCCTTGCCGGCTTCAGTGACGCTTCATCGTCATTCTGGACGGATAACCCCCTCAATCCTTTCGAACTTCAAAGGTGAATGTCAAGATGGTGTATATGTTTGTGGTCCAGAAGCATTCGAGCGAGTGGTTCTGCAGGGTGTGGTTGGGAAGGTTAAAAGAGAGGGGTTTGCTTATTGATGTATATAGTTCAAAGGTCATCAGACGCATTTCCTTGCTAGAGTCAACTCATGCAACGCCTTACGAACATATGTATTCCGTTCACATTCCTTATGAAAATGACGTATATCAACTGATTAAGCTTTTTACCTTGATCACGTAAGCCAGGTTATCTTAAGTTGTTCACGTTGTTCTTCATCGCCCTTGTCTTGAGTCGATCAACCCACCATGAAGCTTGAAAATGGCAATGGTTAACGCTACCAGTACCGTCATATCTACCGATAAATGCCTGAAATTCACGATTGGATATCCCTCCAAGTGGATATCAAACCCGGCACATCTCCCAACGAATCGAAGGTTACGCTGCTTGGACCCATGGTCGTGAGCACTCATCCCATCTACAAGAAATTACCCTACAAGGCAATGAACGACAAGCGAGCAGAATTGTTCGCGTTTTCTACCATTAAAGGCAAAAAATGCGAAGCAATCGTTCGCAATGGTCTGAGCATAAGGGACGAGCCACTCGGCCAATGCTCAGACCATTGCGAACGATTGCTTCGCGTTTCTTGCCTTTAATGGTAGAAACGCGAACTGCAGAAAAGCAATCGTACTCGATGTCCATAGCACGTCCGGGGTATTAAAGGAAGCGCTTAAGATGTGTGGATCTCCCACAACAGACGCGCTATTCATCCACACTCGGTATTTACATAAATCCACCCTCCAGATCCTTCGCATACACGCTTCTATCCTCTCAAATCTTATCACAAGATGCCTGCCGCAAACCGATCTGTAAGCTTCGAACCTTCTCCTCACCATGCGTCTGATACTTATGTCACATTCATAGAAACCTGCTGACTGCCCTGTATGCCACAAGACTTTGAGCCGTAAGGCAGATCTCCCTCGGCACATGCGCACGCACGATGAAAACAAGGAAGCCTTGTATGTTATCCCTATCACTCAAATCACACATCCCCTAACCGGTCTACTGTCTTTATTAGAATGCACGCATGCCCATTCCCTAACTGCGACTTCAAGACCCTCCAGAAGTCCAACGTGCAGACGCATATCAGGACACACACCGGCGAACGCTCAAAAAAGTGCCCTGAGCCTGAGTGTGACTTTACCACCAGCGACCCAGGTAGCTTCACGCGTCACCGCAAGCAATTGCATGGCTATGAGCCCAAAGTACGCCGTACCAGAGGTGGCAGAACTGCTCGACAATCTGCCACTGCCCCATATCCCTGTCCTCAACCTATGAAGGCAGAGGTAGAGAGTCCTATATCGATGGATCTCAATGATCTAACATTTTCCGAGCTCGCAGGCCTCATCCCCTGTGATGCGCCCTCACTCGCCGGAAGCAACAACTCCGGGTTCCCCCACTGCTCGAATGATGTCGCCGGGTTCTCCCAATACTCGAATGAGCTCGCCGATTTCTCCTGGCAGCAACTCTTTCCTACTCTCCCAGCCGACACATTCCCCACCATTTATAGTCAGCCCTCTCAGCTCCCCGTTGTGGCCTCGACGCACATCCAACCAGCAATGGTCCCCTTCGATCTCTCCTCTCTCCACATGCCACAGTTTGACACAGAGCCGGTCTCCGATGTCAACTTCCAATATCAGCCTGTCTCCTCTGAGTACCTAAACTTTTCACTACCGCAAGTACCGGTACTTGACGACTTTATGCTGAATAACGGTTCTGGTTACTTTGAAAACTGCGGATACCAGTATAATGAAACATATCCGATGGCACAGCCCTCGCTCATGAGCGGGTATTACGCCTATTAAAATCTTCACTCCTCCGCTTTTCGTTCTCGATTACGGCCCCTTATCACTGGCATCAGCATTACAATTTCACTGGGACTCGACATTATCATTATTCTTCATTTATAGCATATCAACTGCATGTTCCATACCTTTTAGCATTGACTTGTACATTGCATTGTATTTACTGTACATGAAAATCACCCTATATCATCTCGCAGAGGCGATCACGTGTGATCGCCTCCTCCAATTAGCACTTTGTTATGACCGAAGTCAACCACAGTCCACAGACCACCACGCTTGAGCCTGACATGCACGCTGGCAACACATTATTCGATTGAGAGCTCCTTCCACACTTCTCAACTATATCAATCAACCATATATTTTCAATTCTGTTCTGTCTCTTCCATCGTTTGACGATATACTTTCCAGTCAACAACCTACAGCATTGCGAATCAATCATCTGTACAAAGTTCCGTCCAATCACCGTATTTCATGTCCACAATCCATTCCAGCTCGGAAACGACAGACAATTCACCAACTCCAATCAGTCCTTTCTCCACTTTTTCAGCTGCCAGCGAGGAAACCTCAGATGGTGAGTCGGCCATCTTCTCTCTTCCGAAACGTGATCTGATGTTATTAATGGGTTCAGAGTCACCCGATCTCGGTGCTTTCACCACTGTCTTCAGGGCCCTCAACCACCTCCAGCCATTCGTTCCTCGGGTGAATCCTCACTTCGACACAGAACTTGATACACCCAACTCTACTGATGCCGGCCCCCTTTCTTCACTTCCGACCGATTCAGAATTCATCGAAGGCTCTACCGTATGGAATCAGAGCATGCTAGCATCATATCTCGCCTCCTCAAGCTCCGCACACACACGCTCGACTTTGACCATCATGACCGCAGATCCCGACCACAGCTTTGATGAGTCAGGGGAGGAGACGGAGGGCGAGCATGAGCCACACGCATTACCAACTCCTAGTCGATCCCATTCTCATCACTCAGATGCAGATCTGAGCCACAGTCATTCCCTGTCAGATGGCGACATTGACTTGGGCGACCAACCCTCTCTCGGCGACCTCGGTGGCGCGTTTTCCTTTCTCGCAGCAGAGCGTGCCAGGCTTGCTGCCCGTGACCGTGGCACCGGAAAAGATAGCTCCACTAGTGATGGTGCGTGGAGAAACGATGCAGAGCCTCGCCGTACACGAAAGCGGAGAAGGAAGCGGGTGAAAGTCATCCATATCATGCAGCGGGATCGAGAAAGTTTGGAGCAGGGGAGTACAAGTCACACCACAGGAACTAGCACAGTATTGGGCGTAGCTGAAGCAACCGAGGTCATCTCTATCTCCTCGAACCCAGAGCCCGAACTCGAAGCAGAAGAATCGTCGTCTTCTGCGGATAATGCACTTGCCACCACCACTCCTTCGACGCCTCAACGTGGGCACAAGGCAGCATTAGATAGACTGCGGCATAGTCACTCTACACCATCATTGCATCTATCACAGATACCCGCAAATCCTCAAATCCTTAAACTTCGCTGCCTCGCGCATAAACTACGACTCAAGTTCCCAGAGGACTACGACCGCATCACGGCTTTGCTTACCCAGGACTTTAGCGGTACCGATTCCGACTTCTCGGACCCTAGAGGCCCAGCCCCACGACCTAGAGACTCTTTGATACATGTTTTTATTGACCAGTGAGATTTTCTCCTATTGGATGCCCATTGTTGTGCTGACATTACGTCCAGCTCGAATATCCTGATTGGCTTTCTAAACTATGCTCGCCGCCACACCTCTCACTCGGGTCGAAAACGACGCCTCTCCCATGCAGCCCTTGCGCTGCTCCTCGAACGCGGACGTCCCATCACAAGGCGTTGCCTAGTCACTTCCTCCCCGCTGTACCAACCAATGGACGCAGCAGAACAGCTCGGGTATGAGGTCCGCGTTCTTGAGCGCGTGCCAGACAGTGGAGACGGTCAAGACCGTCGTCCACCAAACAGTAACGTCAATTCAGACTCAGGGCGCAAGGGACACCTCCAAGGCTCTTCTGACTCTGACAAAGGCGTGGGTGGCAGCGGAGGCGCAGGTTTGACGGCGTCTGGAAGCGGCGCTCTCCGTAACGGACGAGTCCGCTACCGTGAGCAAGGTGTCGACGAGCTGTTGCAGTTGAAACTGCACCAAGCGATCGCGGACGTGGACGTACCCCTACCGGGTGCGACAATAGTGCTGGCGACGGGCGATGGGAATGTCGGGCAGTTCAGCGACGAGGGTTTCCTGGGCCCTGTGCGGACTGCGCTGAAGAAGGGGTGGCGCGTGGAGCTGTATGCATGGGAGGAGGGTCTGAGCCGTGCGTGGAAAAGAGAGTTTGGAGATGACACGTCGTGGAAGGATAGGTTTCGGATTATCAAGATGGAGGATTTTGGAGAGGATCTATTGGAGGTTGAGGAGGGGCGATGAGCGGTGGTATCTGTGATTTCTTATGATTACTCGCATTGCAGTGGGGTGGGTTGTGTTTATGCTGACCCAGAGATGGTTTCTCCTTTAACATTCCAGCATCATCATTTTATATTTCATGCAGTTATGCAGAATGTCAAATACATATTTGTTGTTGCACATGTCGCAAGGTTCGTCACAGCTCTGAAACGAAGTGTGACCGAAGTCACATTTCGAAATGGTTGTCAACTTTTATCCTGCCAGTCTAGAGTCTACTCGTTACGATCACCCATACCCGTAGCGCCATGACTTGAAACCTTCACCGAACATCTCTAAGTTTTGGTCACTCTCTTTCACATCTCACGTGCCGCGGAGTTGATTTGATCAGCCAGCTGATATGCTGTTCGACGTGGCATTCAACTCCTTCGCACTATCCAAGAGTCCAAGAGTCCAAGACACGGGGGCCTCGATGTTTCGAATTCCAAAAATTACATGACACTTGCGCGTGGAACAAAGAGTTCTGCGATAGACAGCCTCCTCCCTGCCCGCGTCGGTGTGCTCAGCAAGGTGAACGAGTCGAAGCAGTCTGAAGTACATTGTTCTGTGCAGCTGGTCAATTCTCAGAGGCCGCTTCTGTACACACTAGCTACTGTCTCGAGAAATGGTATTTCCAGTCATTGGAAGTCTAGTTTGTCAAGCCACTTTTCAATGCGTCAGAGTATTGGCGTCAATGATAAAGTGTGCATCTGCAGTAGACTGTCTACGAACTATGACATTATTGTAAGCCTTGATGTTTTAGATGTCTCATCGCTACTTTCCCGCAACAAATTTGTACTGACCTTGTGATGCGCAAGGTGTCTACCTGTCGCTTGCCAATCCACGTTATTTTTTTGATAAAATCTATTGCCTTTATGTTGGTTGTCATGCAGCCGATGGATTTCATCCATAAAATAACTGGACAATCACTAAAAACGGGATAAAATATACAGAACAGGCGGCAATCAAAGTGCGACCAAATGATTCTCCCTCGACAAGGTCACTCAAGTTCTGTACATGACATCTTCACTCCGCATCGCTAAAACACCGCCAGAGAGAGGAGCATGTATCCATGGAGAGCGAAGGCTGATGATTGACAAATGAGTGACGGGTCTCGGGACAGGATTTAGGTGGCACACCTCATGCACCCTGAACGACTCTACGCACGCCTGGCATGGGCTTCGAGGTCTTTCCAGGGAGCATAGAGTGAAGGACTGCCTTAATCCTAGCGACCCAGCCATCAACAAGGTCAGCTTGCATGGCAACCAGTATTTCCTGCAATTGCTCACAGACCGTTCAATCACTTTTCATCTAGAACCGAGGCTCCTGCGCAGTCTGCCGATATTCCAGCGTGGATGTACTAGCTTCATGCAAATGTAGCGAAGCGGAGTCTACTCTAGCTCAATACACTCCGGAGAACGATGAGACTACATACGACCTGACGGTGTCAGATTGGGGTGCGCGAGACTCTTTGGTTTGGATCCTGTTATGCTATAACATCAGCATCTTCAGTGCCGCGAACTACGAAAGTGATCTGCGTAGCATGCATACGATAGGGCTAAGTGTTTATTTAGCGGATTCGGTTTGTTCTGATTATCGTTTAATCACACGGATGTTCAGAGAGCTGAAAGGGACTGCACAGTTCTTGCCCTAGGCTTGTGGCGCGAACTAGTCCCTCCAGCTTTCAATGCTTTGTAACCCTCTACTCAGTGCGTACGGAATATACATTGAATATATCACTACCTACAATATTGCTCATACTGTTTGTACTGTCTATCTACACTGGGGTATGGTCCAAGGATTCAAACAAGTTGTCACCGAATTTCATGCGCCAGACTCCTTCACTGAAGATGGTACAACATATTTACCACTCCCCGGAGAGAACACATCCTGCACACGATCAGCCCAGCTCTCAAAGAGGAAAATACCATGCTTACTTTAATCAGTCCTCTCAAAATCATCCGAAGCGCAGCTCTGCTCTCCCACAGGGGGTACAACACGACTGCGAACGCCGATAAGAATGCCCAAGCGATACCGACTATCACCCACACCGAAAAGCCTGTAATACTGTAGATCGTCTGGGCAAAAAAGAGGGGGAGAGGGATGATTATCATCAGTACCAAAGTCTGCAAGACGAGTGACCTCAGTAGTTGAGCGACGGTAAGGAAGCATAAAACACGAACGAGTACTACTGACGCTCTGGCAGCGAACTTGAATGCCTTCTCTAGGGCAACTGGATCCAGTTCGTTGTCGAACGGCGCTTCATTCACCACGGAAGACACCGATGTTTCTGGAACTTTCTTCTCGTCCTCTGTCTCTTCTGGTTCGTCGCTAACCTTATTGCTAGCAACGGCGACACTATGGTTGTTGATTGCACGTGTAGAAGTAAAATCATACTCCTCTGGCCACTGTAAGATTTGTCAGCTCGTGCTGTTCAGATATTAAGTATTCCGCGCACAATCAATGAAGCGGCAGTTGAGACGATGGCACCAACACCGATGGATGCAAGGTTTCCCGCCAGCATTTCGTAGTTGCCTATAAATAGTTCAATTCAGCTACGAGTCAGCATTGGAGTAGGCATTTATCTAACCTCCGCTTGTCTGACACGCAGTAAGGTAAGTGGGAAACCATGAGAAAATAAGACACGTACGGTAACATTAATAACTTTGCCGTTAAGTGTAGAGGTGGTAACAAGCCAGGCGATAATACCTGCGGCAAGACCAACGAGCGAGCCACCAACGCAGCCCACTTTGCTAGCCTTTTTCCATGTAATGCAAAGGGCAATCGGGCAGACAGCAGACCCAAGAATAACTCCCATGAATGTCTGCAACACCAGTCAACACATGGTGCGTAGTACGAAAAAAGATACCGACGTAGAGCCAACCCATAGACACTCCGATGTAGTAGAAAATAACACCGGCGATACCCATGACAAGGGCAAAAATGACAACCTACTCATGAGAAATGATGAGTGAGTTATATTTGCCTGCAAGAAAATATATACCCCAGCATGGCTCATGCGCAAAATCTGTTGTTCCGTTGCCTCCGGATTGATATACCTCTATAATCATCGATGATAAGCGGTTTGGGAGCTGATTGCCATATAGTGACTTACTACATAGACATCATAAGTCAAGATTGAAGAGACTGCGATGAGTTCCGCACTCGTGGCACTAGTCACAGCCAAAAAGAGGAGCACAAGCAGTGCGGCTGCACCCGATTGCCCAAGCAACGCCGCCGCAGCTACTGAAGCTGGAAGACCCTCTGATATGGCAGCCTGCGAGAGCGGCGCAAGTAAGGGAGTGAAATTGCTTGATAGTGGATCTTGTGATGAAGAGTTTGCAGCTGGCACCGCAGAAAGAGCCACAGCAGCAAGCCCGAGCGTCGTTGAGAACGCAAAGGGGATAGCAAACCTTATCCTCGATCAGAATCTCTGGTATATGCTGACAAGAACGTGCAGACTGACCATGCTACGCCACCAATGAGGTACGCCTTAACTGTGGTGGAAGGTCTGCTAGCAATAGCGCGTTGCCAGTATGCTTGATCTTGGAAGACAGTTGCGAAGTTTCCAATGAGGTTGATAACACCGAAAATGAGACCATTTTCGGAGCGGAGAGTGAGGTATGAGCCACCAGCATTACCCACTACAGGCGTGACCTGGGACACTTCAGAAAGTAGATAGTGCATGTGTCTGATGGAGCCAATGGATCCCGAGGTTGCGTACACGGTAAACGCAAATGTCAAGATAATGGCGAATAGGACGGTTGTATGTGTGCTGAGAATGATATCATGAGTTAGGGTACATCGATATAATATAACATCCACGTACTAATCGCAAAGCAGTGTGGAACGCATTCCACCAACGACAACATAGATGGAAACACCCAATGGGATGAGGAAACACGCAGCAATTGTACTCATCCCAGTCAAGTCTGTCACAGTAGCCGAACCACCCAGGACAAGCATTGAAGACACGATCAAGTTTGTCGCAAGACCGAAAAACATGAAAATGAGATGTGCCGCGGTTCCCCACCGCGCTCCAACAATTTCAAGCCAAGTGTGTGCGTACGGTGCATTGAGTTTTAACTTTGCAGCGAGCTGAGCGAACAAGAGGACCTGTACGGTCGCACCTGCCGCATACCACCATGGTCCCGAGATGCCATATCTGTAGGCAACCGCACTAGATTGGAGCTGACCATAAATCCCCCGGCTAAGCCACACGTTGATACAGGTATCGGATATCGACATACCAGTGTCGCTGCCCATGTCCAAGCAGACACGATGCCAGATGCAATGAGCCCAGGCTTCACTGAACGCGAAGCGGACGAAAACTCCTCGGAATTTTTGGGCGAGAAACCTGTGTAGCGTGCCTGTATCGCCGTCAAACCCACCATGAAAGCACTGAAGAACAGCCCAATCCCTAGAAGTACTTGTTCAGCAACTGGCAGATGTCGGATTACAACTTGGTGCCTTACCGACGACTGACCAGATTACGGGATATCAACTGAAGTTCAATGCAGGAAATAAAATCAGCTCACCGACTCCATAGCCTGCGCCTTGGGGAAGAACTTCGCCTGACGACATTAATGAGCAAAAGCGACCGGAATGAAGCCAGACTTCATATTGGTTAACTTATATATCGCCTAGAGGCTCTTATCACAGGATGCAGTGCAGTTACTACATAATTCACACCACAGCCGCCGAGGTACAGTCTGTTATGTCACAACTTTGATAAGGCTGGAGCTCTACACAGATTCATCCCACCCTCCCCAGCCTACCACAAATGACACATTAGAAATGATTGGGAGCACTGTGCCAGACAAGCTGGCGAAGTTGCGACTGGATACATTCCTACCCTCACTGCTCGAGACAACAGGATTACTATATCTTTGCCACCGGAGCCAACATCTGACAAGACCTGTCAACTGGGAGGTGGGAAAACTGTGCCAAGAGAAGGCTAAATCTAAGGAGAGACAAAAAACTGCGCAGGGAAACAAGGTGACCATTCTTAAGTTTAAGCGCTCAGAGGAGATACTTCACAATAAGCCGATCCAACTAGCTGAAGTAGTCTCCCATAGTCAGATATTGCAAGAAGGAAGACAGTGGTGAGACTGTAGCGTGCTCGGTGGTGAGAAAGGGAGGGTAGCCCCGAATACCACTGGCAGTAGCCCGAAGTACAACCTACCCTTCTTTTACAAACAATGATGAGGCTTGAGATTGGAAGAACTTTAGACGTTGTGTTCCTTTGGAAAGAAATACAGAGCTCCAAGGATCCGAGAACTTGCTGGCGTTGTGTAGTCAAATGTGCGCGTAACTTAGTAAGTCGTGGTTGTAGGGCTTTCATATAATGATGAACATCCAAAGTAGCAAGGGAGATGGTAGTAATGATTCGATGATGAAACTCATAGTTGGATGAGTTTAACGATAGCATGCAGGCAGAACGATAATTAATCCCAGTGAAAATCAACAAGAAAGATACTGATAAGTAGCGTAGAGGTCGAATAAACTTGAGGCTGTGCATTGACTTGTTCCCGAAAAAACCGGCACTTTTCGAGATGAAAAAGCTAGAAATTGAGAGGCGTCTGTATAGGATTCTCGTTGCGTTTAGATGTTTAGATGGGCTGAAAATCAATCCATTTGGCCTGGAAAATGACATATATACAGCTACATAATGCGATAAAATAAGCTATCAGTATCGCTGTATTACAGAGTCTATACATGCACTAGTACTTGCCCCCTGTCATCCCGCTCGCCAGTTTAGGCACAGTGAAAACAGAGAGAAACCCATAGCGTACTACAAACTGTAGCTAGTCTTTATATGCTGTAACGAATATGCCGATTTTACCGAGTTTACTAAGTGTCGAGCTCGCGCCGGTACACTTCAATCGCCGAAATTCAACACCCTTTAGCTCCTCCCGCAGCCTATCCTTTGTACACAGCTATACAGAATCTACAAGAGGATCGTGCTCTTCTTCTTCTTCAGGACTTCGGTAAGGGCAGGCGTGTTGACTCGTTAGGCAAGGGCGGCAATGTCACATGTCAAGATTCTGGCACATTCCATCATGCATGGCTCCGCTGGCACGGGGATCCTGCTTCGCATTGTCGGTACAGATAGATCTCGCTTGGTACGTGGTGGAGGCATACTAGCCACAGCCGGCTCGGATAGGGAGGAGACGAAAGAAGTGAAGTGACTGCGGCCACCGATAGGCAAGTCGGGAATGTAGCAGGGAAAAGACTCAACTTGACTACCGTATTTAGAGTATAAGCAACGACAAATCGGTGTGCGAGTTGAGTGCCAACGTAGTACTAGCAAAGCGGATGAACTTCATAAGATAGATGCAGGTCGGTTCGGTTCGGGGTTCGGCGTCTGCCTAGGGTCGCGCATTAGAGAAATGTATATGGACTATGGGATAGACATACAGCACTGAGGGGCGTAGGATCGGTGTAAGGTGACTCATAGGTATACGAGGCCCGGTGAAACTCAGTGCGGTCGCCATCAGGATTACAAGATAACGTGCCAACGCACTGGTACTACCACACCCCGATGAACGAAAAGAGCTGCACCTCCACGGAACGAAAGAACATCCAAAGTGATACCAGTCCGTCAGCTGTGAATATGCATTGCAGAGAACAGGTCGTTTGAAGACACCACTGACAACAGCATATTGGGAGGGAGAAGAGTTGATGGATTGGTCAACACAAGACCGACACGCACCAGATGCATGAGTGACACTGTGAGACTGTAGGAGAGTGGCGGGCGGCGGGTTGTAATACTGTCGTCGATGGACATTGCGGTGGTTTGGTACATAGATGTAATATGGTGCAAACGAAGGTGCAACGCATGTTACACTACTATGTAACATTACGTTTTTCAAATGATGCACGCAAAATGTGCAAGTCTCGTTAGCAAAAATCCGCTGCAGGTTGCACACCGAGCCAGTTGTTCAATCTGAGATGTGATGGTTTTAGGAAAGATTGATGTTTTTCCCTTACCAGGTTGGTAGACTGGATGAGAAGAGGGTCAGTTGCTCCTAATCTGTCATACATGTACGGGTTGGGGTATCTATTACCAGTATACACATTGCCGAAGGATTATTAATTCATTGATGACAGAGTCCTGTCAGTTGGCCCTTGATAGATGTTGAAGCAAGGCTGACTGGAGTCACGCTTCACTTGCTGGGCGTGTGCAGCGATAGTCGCAACTGCTGGGAACAGGAGTGCGGTAAAGCCAGCGAATATTTTGGTCTACGCGTACTCGGCGGAATAGTCTGCGAGTTGTTAGCATCGTTATTTCAACTTCATTGCCTTTCTTGCACCTTCGCTAGTATCGCTACCATAGGCTATATATTGAGTTTCCGTAAGTCTCAGGCGCGTGCTTCCGAAGTAAGACCAACTCAGGTTTACAGGGAACCCGTGAACAAACGGGTGAAGTATACAAAACAATAGATACGCTAGGTAAACCGACGAAATAAGGTTCAACGTTCAGCCACAACTGTACAGTAGCGTCGAGCTCGTCATGTGACCACGAACTCCAACACTATATGCTTCGTCCGCTTACCAGTGACCACACGCTGATTGATCTGAGATCTGATAGATTTGATCTTCAGACCCCCTTACCTCGAGTTACCTAACTGTTGCTGATAGAGTTTTATCGTACTCCAGATTGTGGCCGAGTCGGTATATGACTCATGATGGTCACCAAATACTGATCCACGGCTGCACTGCCCACAGTGCCCGCCCGCCAACAGTTTTGATTTACATAGTCCATCTACTCTACCTTCAACTCAGCTTGTGATTTATATACTTTTCCCCTTTGTCTGAATAGATTCCGTACACTTATATCTATGATAGTATACTTATGTGGTACTTGCGTTTAATGACCCAGTCCTCGGTCACGAACTCGAGAATCGCCGTCTGGCGCCGGCAATAGTTTTTGACACGGTTGCATAAGAGTTGTAGAAGAAGGGGCCAAGTCTTGCGTTCGCGATGTGTCTGTGTTGGTCTCTCGTACGATGGTAGTCAGACACTGTCATTCCTTACGTTTGCGACAGTGAACACAATCCCGGTGAGTGGCAATCAATGACGATCAGACTCACCATTGCACGGCTGGATGGCCGAGTGGTCTAAGGCGCTAGAATCAGGATCTAGTCCGAAAGGGCGCGTGTTCGAATCACGCTCCAGTCATAAATTTTTTCGCGCCCTTTCAGTTCTTGCATTCAGCCCTCTTCGTTCTGATTTCCCACCTCCATCTTATCTGCAATCACCAAGTAATGACCTTGCTCCGCAAGGTTTATTCCGCTGTCGGGAATCATCGGGATGACACCTCACTCTACTTTAGCATGAACGTACAGCAGCCTACAACTTGAACTGTAGCAACACGAGCGTTGTATGACTCTTCTGTAGGTGAAAAATATTCTCGCTAGGTCTTGCCGTCTCGCTTCGCAAGGTATATACATATATTAATACATTTTTGTCCTGTTGAGTATACTCTATGTAGGACATTGCATTCTAGTTTAAGGGACCTCTGTCCCTGCCATAACTCCAGATGCTCAAATGCCCTGACAACGGTGTAAGCCCCCATCAGTCCGCCGTTTCCGTTGGGCCTTTTAGATGAGGTATTATTTATTGGCAGCGACCAATTCTATGCCTTATCTGATAAGCCTGCCGTCAGCTGAGCTCTCTTCAAGTGGTGAGGGTATCGAACTTCGCAAGCTTGTACAAATTTAGTACGGACATGGCACTCAATGCGATTGATTCGCATCTAAGATAGGCCTCACTCATACACCGGTTCATCACGTGACTTGGCGTGACATTTCGTTGAATTTGCCTCTAACTAGTCGTAAAGGAAGTCTGAGTGAAATCTGTTCTATGATTCTGTGCGCTGAGTCTGTAGCGAGATGTCCATGTAATTTTTATGATCTAATTTGCTTTGAGTGACGAGTTAGCATTATAGTGATTGCGAAGTACAAATGTCCGAAGTGAGATGTATTCCGACGGCAACTCCCGTGCGGTCACGCCCCACACGGGACCGTCTTTTCGACGCGAGTAGTAATTGACGCCCATTAGCGTGACAGACGCATTAGACTGGGACGCATCTTGATCGATATAAAAATTACACTTTGCTACGCCAAAGAAGAGATCCTCACACATAGCGAATCTTCAGGGCCCATGCTCTGCTGCCACTGGTCAGAAACGAAGGAAGCTCGGTGAGCGGAAGGACAATGTAATGAATGATTTAATAACTCACACTTCTTGTTGCTAAACGCGCTGGTTGCAGGTGGTGCCTTTCCTTGGATCATACCCAACGAATCCCCTTCTCTGTCACTCAAGAACAAGAGTTGTTCCCGGGCCAACCGTGGTTGAGGAATCTCACAGTCAACAGGCTACTATAGAAGATGAAGATGAAACAGATGAAGAGCAAGAGGAAGATGAGGAAGTCATGGAGGATAACTTGCCTTGGACACATTCACCATTCACAGCCGGACAATATACTCCTCCCCCAACCCTGGAAGAGGCCGCTACTGCACTAGAGAACCTTAAGTTACTCATTCAACCACGCCGACCATCATGTATTGGACACAAGGACTCAAAACCCGATCTTTTGCTGCGAAGCCGGCTCGAAAAGATGCGGATGTTCTTGTGGAACTACGCGAAGCCGATTGGTGCCAAATGGTGGCAGGCGGCATCACTGATGACTGCAGATTCATATGGAAAGTCAACCTGGTTAGCAGGCCGTCTCCGCCAAAAGAGGCTGACCCCGAGTGCGATGTTCTTGCTGCCCTGGAGTCTGTTCCGCTTGATGCTATTCGTCGGTACTAAGCTTCTTTGGCTTGATTTCATGATCACTCCTAATCTTGATCCCTCGGCCCAGATTCTCCATGCGCTCACTCAGGTTTATGGATGTATACCGCAAGGGGCTCAATGGGAAACAGGCAGCGAAGCAATGTCGAGGTCATTGAGTGCTTCCAGAGACCATAATGGCCGAGCTGGAAACTGCAAATTTAATCTGACCACCACATACTACCCTTGGTACATAATAATGTTGATTGTATCACCGCCTGGTTCTACTACTACTAATTGCCATCAAACATTTGTCAAGACGTCAAATTGTTCTAACAAGTGTCTGTTTCATTTGCCTGCCGTTTGTCACAGGTGGTCACATTGGTCACAAATGAATCACAATGGTACATTCACTATGAAAAGGCTAACTCCTCCTTCACTTGGCCAAAATTGAAGATTCTGAGTAGACTGTTTTAATATTCTAGTACATACCCATAGAATTATAAACTGATTTTGCTGCATCCGATCTGAAGGAGAGTTACAAGCCAAGAGGTTATGTTTTGACCTACAATCACGTGATGAATCGGTGTATGAGTGAGGCCTATCTTATTAGTAAGCTGTACTCGACGTACTGATAACCAATATTAACAACACATGCGATGATCATGTCCAAGTCGAGCTCTTGTGGTGATAAGTATATCGCGATACGAGTGAAAACACGATCTATTCGACGCTCCTTTACTTGTTCTAAATTATTCGTACTTATACTATAAGTACTACGCTAATAGAAATAACCGGTCCGTTATATACTGTGCATGATAACTTGTAATAGTAGTCCGTGGTCCGTCTTACAAACCATTACTGAGCGGAAGCTCCGATTTGCGCTCACATCTTATCTCAATGTTAGTTCCAATTCCAACAGCTTTGCTTACCCGGGCACTATTATTGGTTTCCGGGATGATTAAAGTTAAATCAAGTGGTGCAATCTAGCCTTACTACCACCATGGCCCCACCATCCTATACCATCATTGGGACGCCATTCAGCACCTTCACGCGATCAATTACTCTTGCCCTAAATTACAAGGGATTACCCTTCAATCAAGTTAGATGTGTTCCACACTCGGACACGGCCTATGACAACCATCCGTTCGGGTTTCTGCCCACATTAATCATCCATGAGATTGATGGCAAGCGGGTCGACCTGAAGTTGAGGGAGAGCATGGCAATTGCGTGCTTCATTGATAGGGTCGCCCCAGAACCTAGCCTGCTCATCTCTGCAGGGCAAGGGAAGGCACTCGTCGAGGAACAAATGTGGGAGTTTGTTAGTCTAGTCGGTGCACATGGTAAACTTATAAATCTCAGTGAGATAAGATGACCGTGACTGATTTCATGCTGTAGGCTTCTCTGTCGTTGAGGCAGGGGTTGTGAAACCCCGCATAGCTGCCAACGACGAAGGAAAACTCACCGACACTGAGATACGCAAACAAATCCAACCAGCTGTGGATCATCTTAGGAAATTGCTACATAAAATGGAAGAACTGATGGCGGACGATGGCTACGTGTTCGGAAGTAAACTGAGTTGGGCGGACTTCTTTTTGTTCCCGCTTCTTGCGGACCTGAAAGCAATCCCGGAGGGCGATTTGCTTTCGCCCAGGTTGTTGAGATGGATGGAGAACATGAACAAGTTGGAGGCAGTTCAGGCTACCACTCATGGAACCTTGAGTGTTGGTGCCAGACCTCCATAATCGCCCACTTAACATCAGGCATGGTGTAACTTTCTTTGCCAATCATTCGTCATATTGACTCAGAGACTCAGAGACTGGGAATTTGTGCCCTTTCTGTGCTGGGCAGTCCTTCCTCAGTAGGAAGACACCAAGGTTCCCAATACCTGGGCCATTCTTTCGATCTAAACCATCCAAGTAAACATGTTCATTGCTGTAATATAAGCTTGTTTGCATAAGCCGGGAACTTCATGCACCGTAATATTGAATGCATAACATGGTATACATATTGCAAACTTTAACCAATGCTTAACCAAGGCCTCTCAATTGGCGTTCATGTGCTGTCGCTCACAAGCCACTCGCTGCCTCTGCGGTTGCACTAGCAAGAAGTGACTTCAAAGGGAAAATTACCTGAGTCAGCGAGTTAGGCGAAGAGCCCATCTGCGAAACTTCTTCCCCGTCAAACACTAAACCATCCTCATACGATATACTACAGCTTCAACACGAAGGTTCTTGTGCTATACATGGCAGTCTGTGCGTTATGTGCGTTGTCTCAATTTCAAACCGTACTGTTTACCCAGTATTTCTAGCAACGGAAAACCAGTCATACTAGTAGCCATACTATGGTATTTACCATATTCGAATATTCAATAGGCGAGGCATGTATTCACCCATCACAGCAAGGATAACTTCTTGGGCTATCCAACTACTCATCCGAGTTTGTACCAACTGCGACATAGTCCAGTTTCTCTCTCAGTACGTGAAACTCTCTCGCTTTACGCGCTCCGGGTCCACACCAGCTGCTTGAAGTGACTTCATAGCATTACGGACAAAAGGCAACGGGCCGCAGATATGCGGTTCACGAGACTTTGCATCTACACTGCCAAAAAATGTTCCACTGTCATCAAGGCGTCCGTCGTGCTTGATCAGCGAGACGAAAGGCGGAAAAGACCAAGGCAACTGGAATTTTCTTGGAGAGAAAACATGAATGAAGAACACGATGTCAGCGGGTGACTGGCGAACGCCGACGTCGCCGGGTGACAGGTCCACAAATGTGTCTTGGATCAAGCCAAGCATGACTTCTGGCTCCCGCGTCGAAAGGACGAGGATCACATCCCAAACACCATATCCCCGAGCAGTTAGGCTTGCCACGTAATGTGTCAAACTCAAGAAAGGAGTCAATCCGATTCCACCAGCAATCCACAACAGCCGTCGTCCACCGTCGCATGCTGCAATAGGCTCCGGAACAGGAAGATCGCCCCCGATACCTCGCAGTCGAGCGCAGATATCCATTTCTATAACGTCAATACTTTCTCCAGTCAGCTGTGGATCAGCATTTCCAGCAAGCCGGTGTAAAATTGGAGTGACGAGACCGCCATTAATCGCCCTCATTGTAACAGAAAAAATGCAAGGCGCATCTGAAGTTGGCAGTGTGGAGACCGTCCAAGTGCGAACACAATCATCGTTAATTGTGCTTCCATCTTCCTCCCAGTCTAACAGTACGTGTGAGCGTTCGCGTAGGAATTCTGATAAATCCAGCACGCAGTTTTGGTTTGGACGGATATCCACAGGTTGTGACGTCATGAAAATGAGTGTCGCGAGTGTTTCATTTAGCACTCGCGTCCTTATCAACCTAACTGTAACATCCGTGAACGATATAGATGGTGGATTTTCTTCCGTTAGATAGCAGGGCGGCGGGCTGTAGGGGCTGCGCTCTACTGCCGCTGTATCCCTCAGTGGAATGGCATTTTCGACGAAGGAGAACCCAGTCACGTAGATGGTGGAGAGGACGTTCGCATTTGGCATCAGCGATCGCGCAGCTACGCCATACAAGGTCTCAGCTTTCCCGGTAACATATAGCACCGACCCGGTGGAAAACGAGGGGAACACCATTCCAGCAACTGGCGTCATGTGTATGTTGCCTAATGAGTTCATCATACGATTGCCTAAATACTGACGGTTACTAGATACACTCTGCAATGTAGCGTTCCTCTTACCAGCATAATTCGGAAGTACTAAGGTCTTCCCATCGGAGGGCCTAACTCGGACGAATCCCGGACGACCCCCTCTATGATTGACTCCAAGTCGAGAAGGATAAGTGCTTGCATCCTCTTCGGCTGCTACGTAGGATGTGGATAAGAATGCCGTATCAGCTGCGTGAATGAATGCAATGGCATTATCAGGCAGGCGCTCTTCCTTGCCTAGGCTAAGCCGCTCATAGATTATGCGCGGTGAAACCGCGTGAAACCGCGTGAAATGGCACAAGCGATCTGATGTTGATGTATTTTGGACACAACCTACAGCTTGTGAGGCACAGCTTTAGAACCAAGAAATCGCAGCAGCTTACCCGAGGGCTTGAGTGACTACGAGAGTAAGATCGATGTCTAGATCTTGGAAGGAAACTTCTGATACATGACCAGCAAATTCATTCCTCCTCCTGGTCGAAACCTCCAACCCAATACCGGAAATAAGTGGAAGCTCTCCATCATGGAGCTGAATGAAGCTGAAGTTCTGGATAATTGGATCTCCAGACCACAAATGTGCTTTGACCATCAACGAATTGTCAGTAGGAGATGAGATAAAGTTCGGCATCCCGTCACTTGAGCACAGAATAGATGCCCACGGTCTGCATTGTCGGTCAAGAGTGGTTACAGGCAAGAAATGGAGGCGGCTTGTGTGAAAAATGCGATGCTGTTCGGGCAACCTATCCACAATTGCTGTGATTGCAACGCGCTCGGAGAGATTGATGATTGCCTGAACGGCTTGTTCTCCTGGATGCCAGCCCTGAGATGCAGGTAATGGAGCTGATGACATTTGTAATAACCGTTAAGAGGGCAGGTACGAGGCGGATTTAGTCTCCTGTAGTCAGATCTTGAAAAAAGGAAGAAAGTCATTCCTTCTAAGGCGGATTCAATCTGAGGATGTAAATTAAAATCACCTTGCTTGCAAGGCTTCTACAACCTTATATAAATATCGACTTTCCCAAGCGTAATCAAGTCTCGGAATTCTTTCGGACATTGTCCAATGAGCGCTCCTTTGCATTTTTTGGGTGGCTTGAATTTCTCTGTACCTGATGCAAGAAGAATCTCCTCCATCGTGAGTTGCTGGAGTGCGTAGTCGAGTTCAGTAGACACAAGAATAAGTACGGATCTGTATTCTGGACCACAAGGCAGCGACAATAAGGTGTCAAATGATGACGTTTATTGTGACTGCAGTCATTCAGGTAACTGTTTCCACTATACATATGACCTTGCAAGCAAGATAATCATGATGTAGAATTCACTCAAGCCACCGTCAAAGGTATGGGTAGCAGTGGTTAATAGTTGTGAATCCCGTTTCGAGAAGATGGTGAACTCGAGGACACTGTCATGACGGGCTACCGGACGATGGGATTTACTCCCCTTGCAGCCAAATAGTCCTTCGCTGCGCTCGGACTCTGAGAAACGATTTGAATCAAATCTGAACAGGGGACTCCCAGAAAACTTCTTACTAGATTCTTGATGACTTCATATACACTCTTGTCATGATACCTCAATCCAGTCCGAGGATCAGTATATGGTGCCTATTCATCCAAGATCAAAAGCGAGTACCTCCAGGGAAAATAGGAGAATGCGAACCTCCAGCCCTGTGATATCACAATAATGCCTCTGTGGCAGAACAGACGGTGGAGCTTCAATCGATAGGTCTACATAGAGGCGTCAATTCCGTCGGCAGCAGCTGGTTGAGCATACGTTCCAGCTCACAAGTTGGGATATCCTCCGTCGTCTCAACAAGCTCTTTCTGAGCGTCATCGACATCCATCGCCTGACTGTCTCTCTCTTGTCTCCGTCTCTCCCTTTCGACGCGTTCCCTCTCCCGTTCCTGACCTAACACGGTTTTCAGGTTCTTGGTTCGACGATTAACATTCTTTGTGTAGTTGGGATTCTTGAACGGACGAGGGCTTTGTAGGTATGATAGCTGTTCAGCGAGAGTCTAATTATTCTATCTTGAGTGACCAAATTAAACGACTAGAGAGAAGAATGACACGAACAGGCGTGTGAGTGGTGGAACCATCGTTAGCGGCCTTCTTCTTGGTTGTGCCTTTGGGTGGCCTGTAGGTTCAGCATTAAACCGCCAATAAGATGATCATAAACGGCCCACATTTAATATGCTCATTCAATGTAGGACGTTTGAAGTGAGAGCGACGCAGTGAAGGTAAGAAAGATGGGTCCGGCAAAATCCGATGTACATAATTCTGTAGTCGGATGCATAACCCCTGAGATACTCCTTGAGTCAGTAACGAGTGACAAGCGCGTCTTCTGCTTGCCATTAATTTCACCATCCTCATAAAGGTAGATGAAACTGTTTATTCAATAAATATGTGGCGGCAAATAACGGACTAAGTACATCAACGCAATACAGTGTCCTGTCAGTGCAAACTCAACATCCGCTTTCGCTAGTGCTCCTCCTGACTGGATCATCCCCGTAAATGCTCAGCACAACGCTCTTTCGGACTTCGAACGGTGTCTAATACATCTAACTTTAGCCCCAGGCAATAAAAGGGAAGGTAAAAGTACAAACCAAGTGCGAAGGCTTCGGATGCGATGTTTTGAACATCGAGGAGCTCGGTAACAGTGAAAGTGCAACACCGTCTGAGCCAGGAGCGGACTGCTTAGCCTTTTCGCGCGCGCTTTTGCGGTTATTTAAGCTGGATAAAACTTTTCAGTTAATGCATATATAATTCAAATCCGCGACACGCACGACGCCAAAAATGATACTGCATAGACTGCATGGAGTCTTTAGTCGAGTCAAGCATGGAAATTGAATGGGACAGACATTTACTCTGAACTTGGACAAAACCAATGAATGCCAGAGTGGTTGGCAAACCAAGAAACCGGTTGGTATTAGTCGGCATATGAATTATTTACTTGGGCGACCACTTGCCATGATGATCACCAGAATGGCGAAAAACCTATAGAAAATGATTGTCAGCATTATGAAAGCTATACCGTGAACTGTAGGCTTACGATGTGACAGCACCGGTGTTGATGCTATACAACAGGAGGCGACTGAGGATGCTGTCCGTACTAATGGGGGGTTGGTTCAGTAAAGATGAGATACCAACTGATATCCTACCTTTTCATGCCAGTGCGACGTTTTCGAAGATAAAGGCACAATGTTAATGCAATCGAACTGTCAACCAGTGCTGAAAGAACCCAGCCAACCACCATGGTTGGCTAGTGATACGTTGAGACCGATGGATCGCCGGTACTAGTTGAGGTACATACAAAGACGTGGGCCCTGAAGTTTTTCCACATGGGATAGCGGAAACTGTTCAACTATGTCAGTTTCCAGAATATCAAATACAAGTCTAGCGTACTTCATAGAGCAGTTCGTTAGTCCAAATCCTGTAATAAATGAAGCACAGCTCGCTGTTAAATTTGGACGTCTTACCACAACGAACGGTTGCAAAAATAACCTGGATAACAATAGCTTGAACAAGAACCCCTGAATGTCAAAAATATTTGCGACATACGAAGCACACAGCAATCCAACGCTTTTGGCTCACTGCCCACACAAAGTCAGAAGGAAGAGGTACACGAGTGGATCAGGGTCCTCACGTTGTCGTATCCGCCAGATGAAACAACTGTTGATGTCTGCGTGAGCCGGAAGCCTCTGATGATACTGCTAGATGCTTACAAATTCACAGTATATGCTATGATAAACTGTCATCATGTCACTAGGCAAACTGCAGGTGAACCCAAAAAGTGACATACACCAATAAAATATGTAGCCTGGTGGATAGGCGCGAGGTCAGCAGGAAAATTCTCTGCTTGTGATGGGTGCTTACCGCCATACTCCTGTGATTAATATTGAGTGAACCATGTCAGATGTGCAGCGAATCGACGCACCAAACTGCGTATTCCAACGTTGTCAGATCTCCGAAATTCAGGATGAGATAATACTCGATAAAATGTATCGACAATGCTGTATGAGCAGTCTCAAGAATCCTGGAAGTGCGTGTGCCCTGCAGCGACAACATAGAAACGACGTTAACCTACGAGATGAATCCTACCTAGGATGACAGTGTCAGATAAACTAATATGTATACGTTTCTAACAGAATTACCAGACACTTTAGAAATTTCCTGTCGTTTTCGTATGCTTGCCAGTAGTGAAATGTCTGCATACAGATGACACCGTAAAGCAACATGGTGGCTAGGGTACCGCACAGCGGTCCTTGCATGATTGACATCACAATAGACGACATCTTTGGCGGAATGGAAGATAGTCGCTAATCCGTGTTAGTGAGAGGAGCCTGAAGGTGCACCTCTATATCACTGCTTAAAATTATTCCTAAGCTGCACGGATGCAGCTGACCTCGTGTAGGAAGTTGCGCGTATTCATGATGATTGAAGTGCAGATGTTAGGTCGCGCAGGCCGTAGATGATGGTTGGAGTGATGGTGAGAAACAATGGTGATGTGGTGTCGACTGATATTCGGGAAGATGCGCGTGCTGGTCATCTGTGTTCGAATAAATACTGCCATATGCAACTAGAATGCTGAGCGTGAGGGCAACAACGCTCATTCTGGTAAATGATGTCATTTGGTCATGAGTATCGATATGGTTGCTATTTTGATTTGGCGTGATGCATAGGATATGTCGATGGACGCAATGTGTAACCTTGATGCGGCAGTTATATGCTCTGAGGGGGATTCGGACCCCGCGGACGTTCGCCGCATCGTCGAGCCGCAGGTAAACAGACAACAGCCCCCCACTCGCAAGGCAAAAAATAGTCGGTCGTGGGACTGGAAACGTGAATCGTCATACCAAGTGATACTAATATACGCACCTCTTCTGATGATATACAAGTTAACAGTCAAGGTATGGGAGAGATGTTTGACAACTGTAACCTTGTTCAGTTGTCCTCGAATTGCCCCTCATATCTTATAAACATGCCGCTACATCAAGTGCATGCCCAGGAAGTTGTGCAGCGTGCATGACCTCCTCAACATGTCGCTGCACAACTACATCCTCCCGAGAGTTATTGTGGACTTGCGCGGCGAAAGACTCAGAAAACTGTAGCATTACTATCATATCCCGTCGGAAGATGACCTAGACATATAACGGACAACACTGGAGCCATATGATAATTCAGGTTGCATCGAAGCCAGGCTCCGACCTGCCAGATGGGCCAGCTAGGCTGAACTGCAGGCAGAATTTCGAAATACGAGATTGAGAGCTGAGCCGAGCGACTCAAGCTTGAACTTCCTTTTTGGTCGCATGAGATTGGCATGAATAAAAATAACTCACAAAATTATTTGGACTTCGCCCTCATACGGCTTCAGACTTATCTACATAGAAGTGACGACGACGACGACGACGACAGTACGAATGGATCCCTTACTTGTCAAGGCAAATGTTGTCAAACATACTTCCCTACCAAAATCCCTGCGTCCTACCTCACCACCACCAGAAAATGTCCCCAAGCACAAGCACATCAAGGATCTCAAACTAAGAACAAAACTCAACCGCCAGGCGATCCATGCTGCGCGGTCAAAAGCACTCGTCGAAGATGCTGATCTACTGCTGACAGGAGATGCGGGGAAGATGCAAGTGGAGAATGAGATGGAACGAACGTGGAGAATAGGCCAGGATGACATTGTGCAGGGTGCTGGTCAAGAGGCTGCGAAGGGACGACGGGAGCTGAAATTGGATGGTGGACCATATCGCTCGAGATACTCAAGGAATGGCAGACATCTTGCTATCGTCGGCACCATGGGCCATGTCGCGACTTTTGACTGGCAAACAGGAACCATGCATGCTGAACTTCAACTGCAGGAAACTTGTCGCGATATCACGTATGTCACTTGTCCCTTGCATGAACAAGCTCTCAATCTCTCGTCAAAGATTCTTGCAGGATCAGTCATTCTTTGCGGTTGCACAAAAAAAATACGTATTCATATACGACCGTGATGGTGTTGAGCTACACCGATTGAAATCTCACATAGAACCCACTCGACTCGAATTTCTTTCATACCACTGGTTACTCGCAAGTGTGGTCAGTCATTCCAACTTAGTATCAACTCATGTCAGCTCAGTCGATAGTAGGGAAACACGGGATTTCTAAAATATCAAGACACTTCTACAGGTAACATCGTCGCAGAGCATCGGACCAAACTCGGTGCATGTCATACATTGGCACAAAATAAGCACAGCGCAGTGCTCCACCTCGGCCACTCCAATGGCGTTGTCACCCTCTGGACGCCAAACCTTCCTCATCCTGCAGTACAACTTCTAGCACATCTTGGTCCGGTGGTGGGGATGAGTGTCGATCCGAGCTCTGGTGGGCGCTACATGGCGACGTCTGGTCAGGACGGTGTCGTGAAGGTCTGGGACTGTCGGAATTGGAAGGGTGCTGTGCGGGAGTGGACCACAAGAGGTGGTGGCGCCGAGCTGGAATGGAGTGCGAAGGGCGCATTAAGTGTGGCCGTAGGTGGCAGTGTCAACGTGAGTTCCCGCACTCGTTTCTCGTGGTGATGCTGATCCGTTATGCGTCCAGGTGTACACAAAACCTTCGATACAGACTTCACATCCAGCTAAAGCTCCTCCACCACTTTACCTCACGCACCCCATACCACATCGACCGCTTACTTCGGTGCGATTTTGCCCTTTTCAGGATATCCTTACGATTGGGCACAATGCTGGTTTGTCGAGCATTCTCGTGCCTGGAGCAGGCGAGCCAAACTTTGATAGTGCGGAAGCCGACCCATTCGAGAACAAGAAGGCAAGAAGGGAGAGGGAAGTCAAGGGTCTGTTGGACAAGGTACTCTTTATGTCTGACTCACTCCAGGATGATGCTGACCGCTATACCATTTCAATTTAGATTCAACCGGATATGATCACACTCGACCCCGATTTCATCGGGTCCCTTGCTCCGCAAACGAAATTAACGACCGCCGTCAACGACACGCATGACATTCCATTCGCTCGTCTTCCTCGCCTCGAGCGACTGCGCGTTCAGGGCAAAGCGGATGACACAGAGGCTGTCGATGATGACAATGACGGCGATGAAGGGGATGGTGACAAGAGCGGTAAAACACAGTCACGAGCCGAGAAAGAGAAGCGGAAAATGCGTGGTAAGGGCAAGAGCGTCAAAAGGTATTTTTATATAAGGAATACAGTGAAAGTCTATCGCTCATACTTCCAAAACCCAGATACCTCCGGAAGCAGCGCAAGAACGTCATTGATCCCACTGCGGTGAGCCCCAATCACTCGCCTATTTCATTGAATGTGTGCTCATGTTCGTGTGCTCTTTGAATAGGTGGCTATCCGTGCAAAACTGGAGAAGCACCGGGAGGAAAAGCGCGTAGCAAGGGCCATCGAGAAGGGCCAGATGGAGCCTCATAAGCCATCGGCGCTTGATCGGTTTAAGCGACCGTGATGACCTTAGTCCTTGGAGGAAAATACACGTGCATACCACGAGGTGTGTTAGTCTCATGGGCGGAAGACACTGGTGCTCGCTCCTGCGTCTTGAGACGAGATATTTCGCAGAGAGCAACTGCAGCGAAGGAGTGAGATGCCCGACTTCTGGTAGAGGACTGATTTTACTCATGTATCCCCTGCCTCGCCCCCAGTAAGTCAGCAGAACACAATAATCCACCAGTTATATCATCATCTGAACCCCTCCCACTATACTACTGCTAACCGCCCGACTCCGTCGTTGCTACTTACCGCGGCACTGTGCAACCACAGTTACCTGTATGACTTCAGCCGCGGTTGCAGTAACTCGATCATCAGTCTTGATTCAGGCAGCTAACCATACAACATCGTTGCATGGTCTAGCTCAATGTCCAAATTAAATCTGTCCAATACTTCTTGCAACTCACACCCCTGAAAACACGAGATGGCCGGATTGTGTGCGTGCGGGATGCCTTCAGCTCCATTAATTCTGAGAGGTAACAGCGACGATGCAAGGGATGCGCGCAGTGAGGATGTGAAGAAAGACTCCGCAGGAATCCTGACGGGGTGGACGCCATGAAGGTCTTCGGATACGGCACCCCATTGTCATGTACGAGGGCCGCTTGATATCTTGTAATACAAGCATGTAGCTAACGATTTGTACGGATGACTCTCGCTCACAGTCGCGCGGTCGACGGGGATTGGTGGTATCAGGGTTGTGTATCCCAGCGATTATTGCGTCAATAAGCTCATTCAAAACGGGCTTGGGCTTGAGCTTGAGTAGACACAAGGCGTCCTCCCCGCACCGGATTTTTCTGACCTACGACTTGCTTACTTAGTTGATCGAGACGCAATGGGCCTCCTACGAGAAGCCTGCGACGTGGTCGTCTGCAGCTCGACTTTCGTGGGGATGGGATTGTTCTTCGAATCACATTTAGAGATTGGAAGTTCAAGTTTCGGGAGTGGGCCAACTGCGCTCCGCTTGAGTGACATAGGACGGGTCTTTCGGACGCGAGTTTGCGCCATATCAGTTTCTGGGAGAGGAGCTGCTCGAGAGAGAACCATCCGAGCTGCTGCCTCAACACTTGGCCCTTCGCTGCCTACCCACGAGGGAGATTGGTGGTGGCGATGCTTTGTCTATTCGTGCTCTGCATAGACGATGATCCTAATTCCGAAGGACGAAGCTTGCCATTGCCATGGCGAGCAGATGTCCCTTGAGAAGCCTATGACAACGCCATCTGCAGCTCAACCTCCATGGAGATGGGATTCAAGTTATTGGAGATGGGTGGTTTAGGGAGTGGGCCAACTGTGCTAGGCTTGACTGACAGAGGACGGGTCTTTCGGACGGGAGTCCGTGCCATATCAGTGTCACCAGTTTCTGGTAAAGTTTTCGGAACAAGAATCTTCCTTCCTCCCCTAACGTCACTTCGTTGATGTTAGACGATGGGCCTGGCGCTCTTCCTGTCGTTGGGCGACTGCGGAAAAGTACTTGTGGTGTCTCCCGCGGAGCGACCGTGCCTTTGTTCCCTACCCGCTAAGGACGCTGAGTGGTGGGATCTATGCTCTGCACAGATGACTGGCCTGACTCCGAAGAGGGATGAAGTACGACTTCGCGAGAAGAGGCCTTCGGCGGTATATCTCGCTGGAACTTGGTAGAGCTGAGAGGATGAGATCGCTCTGAATGTGTGCTCATTGCCCAAACTGATCTTCTCAGCGCAGAGGGACCCGATGGGCCTTACTTTTCCTGCCGTAGCACGGCCATTAGAAAGTACCGGCGACATTGACCGCGGCCGTGTATTGCACGGATGATTACTTCTTATAGTGCAATGAACCTGAATGGTACATGTGAGTCGTCATGAGCAGAAAACGTTTATGCACGACCAGGTAGAAAGGCTTTATATTTCTCCCATGCCTTTCTGACGTCTGCCCTGGCATCCCGGGCAGTCAATTCAATGACGTCCTTGCCAAGACGTGACGAGTGTCGTTAAGGGGTTTGAAATTCAAACAAGTAGATAGGGGACTCTTCCATAGTTACAAAGCACGCGCCGAATACAATCACGTGATCGCGTGTGTCCGACCAGGTGACACATCGTCGCACTTTGGCCCAGCTAGTGCTAAGCAAATACGGCACGAAGTCAACTCGCTCTGTAGAAGGATAGCAGAACCACAGACGTTCTGGGAAGCGGAGTTGAACCGCTGGCGCTTCTCAGGTCCTAGGGATCGGAAGAATCCGAAGGTGGTCCCGGAACGTCTGGATCGAGACTAGTAGACAGACTGATAGTCCCTCCTTAATATTCCGTGCCTCCCGGGCCTCAGATCAGCTAAACACCCAGTACTCATGAACGAGCTGCAGGGAGTCGTGCGGGGGGGTATTATTAATATGACCCTCTGACTGTTTTTTTACTAGGATTTACCAAACCCTCAGGCCTTCACACACGTCTCATAACACTGGGCTCCGAGCTCGAGGGCGCTCTCAGAGACAAGCACTGTGAGACATGTGTTCAAGCCGTTATCTTAGTATATATTCAATATATTGAATCAATCTATCCAGGGGAAAACTTAATGTCTATTTTTATGTAAACGCCACACACCCGACTGCAATTGTTTATGTGCTATGACCATCGTCAGTATCCCTTGGGCTCGGACAATCATTCCGCATGAGTCTGCAGAGACCAAATCATGAGCACTTTTGGGTGTGGCCTTAGCCGTCATGGCACAAGCACATTTCCAACAATAGTCTCAGAACAATTGCACAAGTCTCGCAGAAAGCCCTACAATAACGCTCGGGCCTTCCCCTGTCTCCAGGATGTCGTTCTTCGCTGAACTTGGCATAGTGGCTCAACAATGCCAACAAGTATAAAGGAGGTCAGTGGTCAGTAGCAACAGTGCATCGCGACTGAAATTTCAAAGAGCTCTACTTATCACCTTTTCAAGTCTCTCTTCACTCTCTATACAACATGCTACCCCAGCCGTCCCCTCTTGTTCGTGTGCCTACCGTGCCACTGGACCCTAACACGCTCGGTTGGACGTCACACAGAAAGGAGTTAGTAGTCCACCCCGCCAATACTTCACGTCGGGGTCTGGTTCGCGGCACCCCAATCACCATCCGCGATGGCACCGTCCGGGAGGGCCGCCTCCGATTACTGGCGCCCGTTCTCGCATCACACGAGACAGACCCAGAAGAAGACCCAGCAACGCCTTATCTCAAGCAGTATCTTCAAGAATCATGGTTCCCAGCTTTCAAAGTAGGACCTCGGGTCAAGCAGGATTTTGTCTGGCCTTGTTACCCAGAGCTGCAGGCTCCGCCTGGAACGCGGAAGCTGCGAGTGATTTCGCGGATCATGCCTTACCGTATTCATGGGGCTGCATACGATTGTGCGTTGAATGCCTTTTTGGTGCTGAGCTGCTCACCCAATAGTGTTGGCAGACCTTGCACGGCAGAATGACCAGCAAATCGATCGTCACCTCGCTGCCAGTGGAGGCCCTGGAGATCTTGCCTTGCCTTCCATCAATACCACATGCGATGCCAGGGATATGAGATTTTATACGCAAGATGTCAATTTTGTCACTGACATCACGAAACTCCTCATGGCGTTTACCTTCCGGACGATTGCAAGATGTTTGTACATGCTACTTGGTATACCCGAAGGAGAAGAGGGCGACGGTTTTAGGAGCATAGTGCAGTTCAAAACCTCATTTGAGATGTGCCCAGTGAATGATAAAAATTTTGATGTTATCTCTCTTGTACGCACTTCATCTTCATCTTATCCGTTACGAGTTGTTCACCATTCACTCATTTCAGCCAACCAATACCGGTCGCACCAGCATGATTATCCTCGTTATTCCTCCATGGGCCCTTGATAATATGGACTTCATCAGTTTCATCAACACAGGACCGGTGCGCACTGCGATCATTCCCTTGGAATTTCGAATATTTTATCTTACTCCTTCTTAGGTCGCTCCCGGAAGCATCGATGTATTCCCCGCCGACAAACCCGCCAGCGCACCTGCTACTGTGTGGGCTATGGTGAGTTTTCGCCAGCACGCGACGTTCATCACTTGTCTGACGCGATACGCACAAGCTGTGGGACATGTGCTCCAAGCATAAATGCTATTACTTTGCAGTCACAACGTATGAATTCTGGGCGTTTGGAAACTTCAGTTCAAGTATGTTTTCTTCAGACATTGTCGCATTTAGCTGACCGAAAGTTTCATAAGATATGGACAACGGGTATATATCTGACCTCTTCAAAGCTCCTGTTTACTCGCATAACGCCCAAGTCGAACGAGATATACTTCCCAGTCCGACGATGACCGAGACTCTGTTATTTTGGATGGCGGCTTGCATAGGTGTTGCAGACATCAACTGGAAACCGTTTGATGACAAGGTCACGTCTTGATACATAATCACAATATTCACGACAGCATGTACATATTTATTAATCATGGATGAAAGGATAAGGGCAGGAAACGTGAACAAGAACTCTAATTTCGGCCATCCAAGAGTGCTGGACGATAGGAGCAAAACATGTCAGTGCCTTAAGATCAGTCGGGCTGCAGTGACCTGGGAGCAGTTACCGATAGCTAAGCAAGGCACCCAGAAAACCATGACTTGAAGTGTACTGCCTTGTACTGCCCGGGTCGAAACCAAGAGTCGATGATCACGTCCGAGAAAGTATACAGTATTTATTAAAACTTGTGTAGCTGCTTCGATGGTTTCTGGAAGTCATACATAGTATCGCGGCGGCCACGTTTCGCCTACGTGTTCATGCCATATGTTCCCTGCCTGACGCCTGACGCGTTTATACTTGGCCATGGTTAACGTTTGAGGTAGTAAATTAAGTCACCGAAATTGTCACATGTGTGAGCTTGAAATAGAGTACACAATGCGGCCGAAGGAGAGAATTGCAAGAAGTTTGCCGGGTTACTTTCCTAACTGTCTTCCGTGAGGCGTCAAGCTTTTACATAGATTGACAGGTGTTCATGCACTGCGACACACGCAAATACTGCATCCTGAATCTGTTAAGAGAAATTAATGCATTAAAAATAAAAGTGACAAATATAATTATTATGAAAAATGGATGATGCGTTTGTCGTTGTGGATGGTCATGGCGATTGTAATGTTTTTAGCTCTTGCGACAGCCACTGCCTTCCGGCTTGTCTAAGAATACAGCGGGTCATCAGCGTAGATTGGACTGGTAAGTAATACATTCAAAGAGCAAAGTCCATTTGAAAGAACAGAGTCGACGGAATTGCAAGGGTCGATAGAGTATTTGTACAAGTTCTAATTTACTGGCTACTGGCAGGAGGTCCGACTTGAAGCTTGCTGGTTCCGGTCAAGCGGAGATGAGTAGCCGTAGGTTTAGGTGCGCGGGACCGCGGGACCGAAAAAAAAGGTTGGTAGGATAAACAACGGAGGGTCAAAATACCTCATCCATCTCGTTTACACTCACTCTCTTTTTCGCTTTCCTTGTCCCCTCCAAGTCTCGCGTTGGTCGTGTCTATAATTCCCCTTTATCCATCTTATTTCAGCCCTTTTCTTAAAGTTAGAGTACGACCAACGTGACGATGTTCTCTCCTGTTGCCTGGCTGGCCTTCGGCCTAGCTGCCTCACAGCTCGCATCCGCACAACAGGCAGGTTCTTTCACCCAGGTCGGTAATACCCAAGTCAGCGCTATGATGGTACGGAATAATTTCACCCTGCAATACGCTTTCTGACTTCTCGTTACGAAAGATGTTCCTTGGCAACGAAGAGAAGGTCTACATCCTTGACAAAACCGAGGGTAATGCCGCACAAATAGATGGTCACCCTGCTTGGGGTGCTGTCTGGTACGCCTCTTCACATACAGTTTATACCAATCCAGTTTAATTCTTCTCTCAAGGGATATCAACACTCATTCGGCCCAGCTCATGGAGGTTTTGACCAACACCTTCTGTGCTTCTGGTATGCACCTCCCAAATGGCTCATATGCAACCTTCGGTGGAAACGGTGCCATTGGCCCCGGTGGTAACATTGGTTCCGTCGTGAATAGCGCTGGTTCAGGTGCATATGATGCAACCTATCAAGATTACGATGGAACTAAGTCTATCCGTATTCTCAACCCTTGCACGAGCTCCGACAACCTGGCGAGTGCCCAATGTCAGTGGTTCGACAACGCTACCGTTCTCTCCATGCAGAAGCAAAGGTGGTATTCTGCCGCTGAAGCTCTTGGTGATGGTACTGTTGTTTTGATCGGCGGTTTCGTCAATGGTGGTTATATCAACCGGAATACCCCCAACACTGACCCAGAGTACGAAGGCGGCGCTGCTGAGCCAACCTACGAGTTTTATCCCTCAAGAGGAACGGCAACTGTCATGCAGTTCATGATCACCACTTCGGGCCTCAACTCTTACGCTCATACTTACCTCATGCCCTCCGGTAACATGCTCATCCAGGCTAATATCTCTACCAGTACGTTCTATATTTTATTTTATTTTAGACTTTTTCTTACCTCTTCCATCAGTCCTTTGGAACCCTGATACCAACACCGAGACCGCTCTTCCTAACATGCCCGGGAGTGTCGCTCGTGTTTACCCTGCTTCGGGTGCCGTTGCCATGTTACCCCTTACTCCCGCAAACAACTACACCCCAACCGTCCTATTTTGCGGCGGCACCGACATGCCTGACGAGTATTGGGGTAACTATTCATATCCCAACTACAATACCTGGACATACCCTACTTCCACGGACTGTCAGCGCATCACACCAGAGCCTACAGACGGCTCTGATCCTGTTTATGTTCAAGACGATGACATGCTTGAGGGTCGCACTATGGGCCAATTCATCATCCTTCCAGACGGTACTCTCTTAGTTGTCAACGGTGGCGCGAACGGCACTGCCGGTTACGCTCAAGCTACTGGTCAGACCCCTTCTTTCAGTCTCATGCCCTATGGAGAGTCGTTGGCCGCCGGTCCCGTCGGAACTCCTGCCATATACAACCCAAACATGCCCGCCGGCAGCCGCTGGTCGAATGCCGGATTGGGCACGACAAACATCGCACGTCTATACCACTCTTCCGCATTATTGATGCCTGATGCTTCTGTCATGATTGCCGGATCCAACCCTAACATCGACGTCAACCTCACCACCGTCTACCCTACGACATACACCGCGGAGATCTTCTATCCACCCTACTTCAGTGCCAGTGTACGCCCAACTTTCTCTGGCGTACCACAAACGCTCTCTTATGGTGGTAGCTACTTCGACCTCACCGTCCCTGCCAGCGCATACACTGGCTCCGCCAATGCTGCTGCTGCAAACACGACTGTAGTCTTGTCCCGTGGTGGTTTCACCACTCACGCCATGAACATGGGTCAGAGGCACTTGCAGCTCAATAGCACTTACGCCGTCAACAGTGATGGTTCAATTACCCTTCACGTGTCTCAAGTTCCCCCCAACCCTAACATCCTCACTCCCGGGCCTGCTCTCATGTTCGTCGTGATAAACGGTATCCCAAGTAACGGAACGATGGTCATTATCGGTAACGGTCAAGTCGGAACGCAGCCCACCCAAGATGCCAGTGTTCTTCCGGCCTCCTCTCAGAATTCGAACGCTCAGGGCTCAGGAAGTGGCAATACAACAAACAGTGCATCAGGAAACTCGCACACCGGTACTATTATTGGTGCTGTGATTGGAGCTATCGCAGTTATTGGTATTCTCGGTGCGCTCTTTGGTATTTTTGTGGCCCGCCGTAGGCGCGCCGCCAGCCGCCAACACCCTGCGGCTGCGTATGCCATGAGAGCCACGCGCGACGGGTATGGCGACGGCGCGTCCCGCGGAGGAGCCATGGTTGATCAGGCACGTCTTTCTGACTCAAGTGCCTTCGTCCCGTTGCAACAGGATAATTCAAGCATGGCGTGGAACGCCAGCGCCGCCGACCTGCACGGACCATATCAAGACGCATATGGGAGACCGAGTGAGGGAGGAGATTACGATCCTTATAATCCAGATGGAGGCGTGCGACATCATAGTGGTGGACAGCGGACATAGAATGCATGGACAGAGTGTTGATTTATAAAAACATGGACAACATTTAGTGTTGTGGACTTTTTTTCACCTTGTTTTCTTTTGTTGCTCATTCATTAGCTACAACTTAGTCGCATGCGTCGTGTGGGAGCAATGTTGTCTTGTGTGCTTCAAGGGTCTGTCGTTACTGGGGGTTTTGTGGGTTGTATGTGTCTGATTTGTTGACATTCATTATATTTATACTCGTGAAGGATCTCGTGCCTCCGATCAGTACATAAGAACAACAGTAACAGAGAGAGCTTTACGCGACACTACACTATGGCTTCCAAAACAGTTTGAACGATGCGATGAGACAGTTTCCTTTTCTATGAGGAAAAGGAATCATTAGCTTGCCTCAAGTGTGACGTGTACACTCTGCAGCTCACCATGAATAGCGCTTCAAGTAGCCCGAAACCAGAGAGGCTGGACTTGCTTTTGCAGTAGTTCCTTCAAAGCTTTGTACTTCGCCTCGGGCAGCCCGGTCGTCGGTAAGACCTCGTCCAGGTCGTTTGCGCCTCCCCTCAAGTGTCTTGACACGACGAAGCCTCGTGTAGAGAAAAACGCCCATCTACAGCCTGACGTTCCTTGATACCTCCAGTATGATGTCACGTTTGTCTTCGCACGTCGTGGGCTGCTCGTAATGCAACTCCGTGATGCCTCGATGCAACAGCTAGCCTAATAGTCGCCAGATATTCACACTACTTGAACATGGTAGGATGCCTGGAAAGAAAGTATTAGAGTAACGATTCCGATAAACATGCACGTACTTACACGGGATTCCTGAAAGGTCTACAGTACTAAGAGTATTCCGCTGAACGGGTTTCAAAACTAAGTTAGTCACAGCCGAACTCTCTTGCATGGGAGGGTTGGAGAAGCTCGTAAATTTAATCAATCAAGCGGCAGTGGCGTTGCATGGCACAGCTTGTCAACGAGTTCAATTTGTCGTGCGGTGATGAGGATGAGTATCAACATGGATTCTATAACACGGACCTCCTCTGAGAAGTAGCTTAGCCTTCAATAACTTACTCCCATACTTGACGAGCAGGAGCAAAAGCGCCACCATGTCTTCAAAGCAATACTTAGAGGGTGTCATCGTTTCTGAAAGCCTTGAAATCGATGACCTGTAAGTTGGAAACCTCCTCGATGCGGGATGGGAACATTTGTGATTTCTTGGCCCGGGATTCTGCAAGAGCGCCGCATTGAAGATCTACATAGATCATAACGCTTTACGTAAATTATGTATGTATTGATTTCACAGCCTGTGACGCTGAGAATGTGGCTTGTTTGTCCGTGTGGTGACGAACGAAATAACCTGTGCTGTCCAGGCCCTAAAGAACCATTTGTCGTCGAACAAACATCTCAGTCCTTGTCAAAGGAGACTGAGATGTGAGTTACTTATTCCCCATTACTTTAGAACTTCACGCTAACAATTAAAGTAGAATTATATCCTTTCTACTAGACGTCCTCCTGCCGCACGATATAATCTTCAGACTTACTAGAAGCACATCAAAGGTAAGGATAGTGAAAACAAAAGTACTGTAGTAGACATGAGAAGTCCGGGTAACGCCAGGTAAGTGTGCGCGGAGGGAATGTCAAAATAAGGTACTTTACTCAGGACTGCAGTTAGTTGGACGTGGCATAGGTGTACTTGGTCATGGCAAACCCAACTCTGGACTTTGTCGTATCGAACACCGAGTAAAAACGTTCTCTGGAGATGAACAAGTCAGCAACTTCTTGCTTAGA
>KV448169.1:69478-102679 GCA_001658105.1 Rhizopogon vinicolor AM-OR11-026 | reverse complement strand
GCCTATGCGAAGGGGCTCATCAGAGGGCTTGACCGCTACCCTATGTAAGGACTCGTAGTCCCCTGGCGACGGAAACCCTTACTTTACGTCTCATACCGTACTCCATTCTTTGCGCCACTGTCAACATTTATATTCGTTACCGTTACCCTACGACGCCACCCCCTTCCCACTACATATTTAAGTATCGGTTCGCGGCATCAGGCATTTGACTGAAGAATGACAAAGCTTTAGCTAGCTCTACCTGAGAGATAATATGAGAAATAAATATCATAATCGTACATCTCATGGTAAAGGAAAATATAGTCAGGTTCCGACGGCAGAATCTACCATCACTGCCAATGTGTCAAGGTATGACACTTAGTTATCTTGCCATAGGAAGTTGCCAATATATTGTCAAATATAGATAACCTTACATGGACTGCTTTCAGTGTCACTCAGCCACATACTTGCCATTAGAGAAAATCATTAGGGAATCAAATTATCGTTACAGAATGAGGATACATGTCCTACTAGAAGTGTAAACTACCACTAGAAAGGAGGGTGTAAATGAAAATGAAAGTAGAGGGCAGATTGGGTAGTAAGAGTTAGAGAGGAGAGAGCAAGCAACTAGGGGAGGAACCAGGAACCAAAACAGGATAAGGAACTCGAGAGAGATAACCAAGGGGGACCAGAGGATGGGCCATAGGGAACCAGAGGACGGGCCACAGAGAACCAGAGGACGGGCCATTGGGAACCAGAGGATGGGCCATGGGGAACCGGAGGACGGGCCATGGGGAACCAGAGGATGGGCCATGGGGAACCGGAGGACAGGCCATTGGGAACCAAAGAACGAAGGCCAGCATGGGACCACTGACCAAGGCCAGAGGGAATCTCGAATATGGGCCAAGAGGGAAGGATATCACAAAGGAGGTCCAAGGATCAACAAAGAAAGTTCAGAGGCATGGATGATGGAAGTGGTTGATTGAGGTTTGCGAGGAATTGGAAGTTGAATATTTTTCAAACACCGACTGACTAAGCATCGTAAGTGACGGCGGCATAGGGGCCGTAGGTCAACGTCACCAGTGTAACTTAGTAGCATTCACTTATTTCGCATGTATTCAAGTGAATATTATATGCTTCGTCTAATCAAACCCTTTGCTCCAGCGGCGATGGTTGTCCGGAAGTAGCTATATCAATCAACCCAGTAATTGCACTATGTGCGTGCCATCAACCACAACCCCGATGCAGAAACGTTACTCACTGTTGCGACGTGCCACTCAGGCTGCCATCTACTTCTCGGGATAGTCGCAATTCTCACCGATAAACTGGTAGTATTACAACGCACAAAGGGGAGTCATTACCAAATAGAAAGCAATCTGCGCATGCTCACCTGATCGTTTTCGAAATGCAGCACACAAACAAGGTTATCGCAGCAATCTGCGCCCTGTGTACAAGTCCCGTATTGGGTGGCGCATGTACTAGCAGATACAGATGCTGTTAATGCAGCAAGGACGGCGAGAAAGGAGGTGCATTCTTTGTTCGTGTTCGTATAGAGTGTGCCAAGGGGGATGTTGCAAAAAAAGTCGGAAGACGGCTTGCTTTTATATCTTGAAAATGCTGCTGTGGGCAGAACTAGGTAGTTTCCCAATCGGATTGCACCTTGATAGATGGCCCCGCAGGAGTATAGGCAGTATATATCCCTTATAGTTATCCCGTAATCGCCCGGCGGCACGTTTCGCTGGCATGCTGTAAGTGTGGAACGATGCAGTGAACTAGTGAAACTTTTTGCGGTGCACCGGTGTTGCGGATCCGTTTTATTTTAAAATGTAGTCTGAGGTGTCATCCCTGGGATTCATCTTTGTCTCCTGTAGGCAGACCAGTTGGATTAGTTATAATGAGGAGGTTCCGAAGTTATCATGGCGCTTCACGCACGGCGTCAAACTCGAAAGCTTGGTGGCTGGCGGCGTGCAACATTAAAACATTAGCGTTACATTGAGTGATGAAGAGCATCAAGCGCGTGACAGTGGATTACCAGTGCCTTGTCATGTTTCTTGTAGTCCAGTGTTTCTATCAAGAATATAACTGCGGAAGAATTTGTTTAGCGAGACTTGATTAGTCTCTAGGCAGACCGCAGACGAAGGAAAGGGGTCGTTCCTGCTATTCTGTGAGGCCTGATCTGTTGAAACGAGTGGGAATTTATGCACAAACCAAGTACGAAACATAATAAATTCAACCCTGCCCTGGCAGAAGACTCTCTTCGTCTTTTTTCAAAGAAAGAACACAACTGCATGTGGTTGGATGGAAACTGCATGCATCATACAGAAGGACTCTGTAGAAATGCATCATGTGGTAGTGTCAAAGGGTCAAACACGACTTGTTTGTGAGGACTACAGTTCAAATACATTTAAATTGCGAGGCACCGAAAAGGTGTCACGAATTTTGCGCCAAGCGATGACGGAATGACTAGAGTCAATGGATAGGTTCTGCCTACACTTTCGCCGTGGGGCCATCCGCCAAGGCACAACCTGATTGGACAACTGTCAAGATCTGCACCCAGCAGTTCCATGTGAGGACATACGACAGGCAAATTGGTAACTGACTTCGATGTGTTCCAGAAAAAGTCATTAAGTTTCCGCAAGTCTCAGGTGCGTGCTTCCGAAGAGGCGAAATAAGGTTCAGCCACAACTGTACAGTAGCGTCGTCATGTGATCGCGAACTCCAACAAAAGTCGTTGTCGATGGCATAGAAACTCCAACCCCACGTGTGTTTGCGAATGCCGACTGACTTGATCTAAGTCGAGGGTTTACGGATTTCGGGGGCTCATCAGAGGGTTTGACCGCTACCCTAATCTGACCTTCTTGAGAGTGATCAACTACTCCTTACGAAACCTAACCTATCGGCTCGAGCGGTCCGTGATTCTGCACCATACTCTTCTACCAGCTTGATATAATATTTTACGTCGTTCAATAGCAATCAACTCTTCTCGGCTTTTCGCGTGTGAATGCATCATGATGTGTTTTGGTGTTTATGTTACATTCTGACGACTTTTCTCTCCTCGGGCAATGCATTCTCATTGTCTTCATGCGCACTGCACATCTGCGCTACCAGCACGTTTTTTTAGTATGGCTGATACTTTAGCTGCTGTGCGTGCATCAGTGTGCGTGAAAACGGTGAGTTTTGACCTGCCATCAACTTTTTTCTTGTGATCTAACGTATTTTGACCAAATGCTCCTTGTTGAGTTTCTCCGACTCGTTCTTGCAGTGCTATTGCACTCTATGTGCCGGAGCCATCACGCACTCGGCCTTCGTTTCTTACGCCTTCGATATCTCCGCTCCTGCATTGAATTTATGCTGAGCCCAATGGCCATATGTATCGTTGCAGAGCATTGCGCACCACAACTGAATGACGATTACAGCATTTTGAGGCTCTCTTCTCAAAGTTTTTTGTATCTCAATAAGGTTGATAGCAATGGCAAACAGTCCTGTATGTTTCGGTGCCGCCGGCCTCAAAAAAACGCTTCGAATGAAGGTGCTTCATGTGTTCCTTCGTTCCTCGATTTAATTAATCAAATTTAATTTTTGGGTGAACTGTACACCTTTAGGTAGACCACTTGTGCATATGATCGTGCGACCCGTCTCCTAAGACAAGGGTGTAAAGACATAAAGCAAAATGTTCGGTTTTCTGGGTTCGAACCACCCATAACTTGAAAAAGGTGGTGATAATTTGGCAGGCGATGGATGCCGACGTAACGGGATATGTTTGATAGCTTGCAGGATTCTAAGAGACACCTTTGAAATCATTAATGAGACAAGAAGTTCCGAAGACATTCACCCCAGGCTCTCCTTCCGAACAAAGCATCTTGAGATCTTCTAAGCCTCACTTCAACAAGATATATACTGCAGTGGCAGAATTTCCAAAGACTCGGGTTGCAGTCCTAGTCGGCAACACAACTCCCACTGCTATCCGACTCGTTACTGCGACAATGGTTGTTAGGACTGCTAGTGTCAGCGATTCCACAGAAGCCAGTGCCAAGTAGTTGGTGTCGGTACGACAGTAGTTCTTGAAAGTTCAAGTTGCACGTGACTAATAAGAATAATAGCATCAATCATGTTTGACCACCACTTACTAACTTAGATGAATACGAAAGCAAGATAGCTATATCTACCTCCAGCAACTGTTGCATTGGTGCTGTCGTGAGTTAGATTTTCCCTTGGATTCATTCCATGGTTCTTGCCAACACTTTGCCAAAGTCCCACGAATGTGCAGTGCTCGAGTGGCGCATCTATCTGGAGCAGGATAATACATCGACAAGGTCTTCAGGGATATGGAGGGCACAGGGTGTCGGCAGACAAGCATCCTCTGCAGGAGTGTTGAGCTATGTGCTGATCCACAAGTTGAACTAGCACTTTAAGTTGTGTTATAATAACTCGGAGAGATGCTGGTTCAACTCGTGGTCATTACAATCATGTATCGCATTCAACATGCCTGGATTTGAACTACTCCGACTGGGCGCCTGTCGGAGCCTCGAGTATTGATCACACAACACAACGTTGTGATACAGTTCGTACCTGGTCTCCCATAGTCAGACCATTAGAAGGAAGACAGTCATCTCTTCTTAATAATGATTCGCACCATACATGGTTGGTTTAAAGCCGCCACTTTCTTATCGTCAATCGCCGACAACGCCCAATACACGATGCGGAAAGGAAGGCCGGGAAAGGCCACACGAAGAGCTCGCTAAGGTTTAAACCAAGTAGGCAGCTACGGCGCGCAGAAGCCGCGAGAGACGTATAATCCCATTCTGGAACCCCGGCCCTTGACCCGGCGAGCGCGAGTAGTACCAAAGCAAAGCTGAGACGGATCAATATGGGACACAAACTAGTAATGTATCAGTGGTGACCGTGTCCGGGGACCGAGGAAAAGGTAATGCGATGTCAACCACTGGTAGCCCGCGCATGGACGCGACCTCAGTGGGTGCATTATGGCAAGTCTGTAAAGTGGATTCACTGAAAGTTATGTTTTTGCATCGCAGTTGCACCTTGTTGCACTAACTTTACCGATATCATTATGATGGCACTATATATTCTGAAATCAATGGTCTTATTAGGATATTTAGCGGGGTAAAAATGGAATCCGATCATCTCGCACAGGTGGAAAGTTGAGACCGAATGTTGGCCCGGTTAGTTGATCGTGCCGTTAGGTACAGTGTTTTCCTTGGCCTCGCGCAGACTGTTGGGGCAGCTGTGAGGAGCAGTAGACATATATAAAGCGAAGCTGAACCCTCAGCGCGTGGTGGGCAACGTTGTCGAACCTTCGGAGATCATCTAACGGAGCGCCACAACGAAAACAAACACCAACAGATTGAGTGTGGGAAAAGTTTGCAGCCTCATTACCAGTCGCGTTTCGCTCACCAGCGTACCAAACGCAACAACACCCATCCATTTCTTCTTTTGTCGTCATCTTCATCGTCGTTCAACACAACGAGCACGTCTGATTGCATAGTCCAAATGTCTACAGCCAGGCTACACCATCACCCGTCTCTTCCCGCCCCCGTCGTCCATGCTGGCTTCTCCGCCCACCAGTCCAAGTCCCATGTTCTCGCGGGCGTGCAGGACGCGTACTGGAGCGACGACGATGCCGTATGTCATCCTTAATTACACAAAATATTGTTGATTAACCGATCCCCAGGATGACGCAGATTGTCCGCTCTGTCTTGAGGAGATGGATATTTCAGACCTCAATTTTAAGCCATGTGTCTGTGGGTACCAGGTACATATTTTCTTCAATTATGTATTGGGTGGAGGCACTCAGCCCCCACTCAGATCTGTAGATTCTGCTGGCATCATATCAAGCAGAACCTCAATGGTCGATGCCCCGCGTGTCGCCGTGAGTATACCGACGACACCGTGCAATTTAAACCTATTGCGAAAGAAGAGTGCGTCCTCCACTCCACTTTTGCTTCTAAAATTAAACAAATGCATTTCTACGTGTGATTCCAACAGCCACAAACGCTTGACCCAGCAGAAGAAGCAGCGTGAACGTGAGCGCAAGGAGCTTGACGCTTTGGGTAGGCGCCATCTCGCCAATGTCCGGGTCGTTCAACGCAATGTCGTCTACGTCGTTGGTATCGGACCTCGATTTGCCAAGGAGGAGGTATGTTACTCCTGATCTGACCGTTTTTCGCCTCCAACAATACTCTGCAACATAGCTCATCCCCACCCTTCGTTCGAATGACTACTTCGGGCAATATGGCAAGATCTCGAAGATTCTACTTGTCAAGCGCACGCCCTCAGGTGGTGGTGCGCCCATTGTAGGTCTCTACATTACGTACCATCGGCGCGAAGATGCCGCTCGTTGTATTTCAACTGTTGACGGTGCGCCAAGCCCAGGAGGGGGGCGAGAGGTCATGCGTGCAAGCTATGGGACGACTAAGTACTGTATGGCATTTCTGCGCGGTGTGACGTGCACTGATCAAACCTGTATGAACCTGCACGAGTGGGGAGATGAGAAAGACTGCTTTACGAAGGAAGATCTAACGACGTTGTACGTATGCACTTTCGAGGTGTGTGTTGCGGCGTGACTTACCCGTCTCTAGAAAGCACACCATGAAGGACACAGAAACCAGGGTGACGAAGAACGGGGACGGTGTGTCGTGTAATCGCGCAAATATTCCTGTCACTCATGCATTACCTTATCTAGGTCTTCCTCGCACAGCAGCATGGGCCAAACCCGCCACCACGTCGACGCCCGTCAGCGTGACGTCCACTATTGTCATTACTCAACGTCCCCGGCGCGGCGGTCAGCGGCAACCGCGTACCACACGCCCACAACATGAGCGCAAGACTGGCTCAGGTGGCAGTACAAAAACACCCTCTGTCACATCTTCGTCTCGACCACCGACGCCCGCTGTCGCCACGCGTCCCGCAACGCCGCCTGAGGTCAAGACCCTCCGGCCTAAGGAACAGGCACCGTTGCCGCCAACGTCGCCCTCCCCGTCAGTGGTTGTCGATTCTGATGATGTAGGCTCCGGAAGTCAGGACGTGTCACCCAGTCCAGGACGCCCCCGCTCTGCAGAGAGTATGGACAGTATACCGGCTGCACCTGTCTCTGTGCCACTAGGTTTGCCAGATGCTCCACCCGGTCTCCCGCCGCCGACACGTACACCCAAAGCCGACCCTGCTGCTGCGCCAGGTCTTCAGGCTCCACAAATCTCATCGGGAAGCTACCAAATGTCTACCGCTGCACGAGCGCTACTTGACGATGTTAAGGCACGTCGCGAGGCCGTACTGTCGAGCACACAAGTGAGCATCTTCCCTGATTTCGACCGCACGCTCCGGATGCTCTCGGAGAGCGAGGGTGGGTTCAGCTTCAATCTGGACCCAAAGCTTGCAGACGCAGATATGAGTGCGGTTGGAGAGGCAGAATTGGGCACGCTTGAAGCGGAAGCACACGTGCCGTTCGCAGGTGGCTTTATGGATGCGTTCCCTGCACTCAAGCCACATCCAAGCCCTCAGCTGCACCAAGTGCCAACCGTGTACCCACACAACTCCGCGCGTTCTATTTATGACCCACTCGCAATGCGCGAGAGCTATCTTGGGTCGTTTAACCCTTTCGGAGAGACAGAGGGACCCACAATTGGTGGCAGTGCACGTAGCCCACCGTCGTACCCTGATGAAGAACGAAAGGTGTCAAGATTTGGATTCGCACGAGGGAGGCAAGGCTCCACAGCTGCAAGCTCGCCTGTGCATGTGTCGTCCCCGTTGAGTGCGAGCGAAAGTCATCACTCGTTTTACACACCTTCGGAGACTCCCGCAATGCCGTCGTCGCATTGGAGTCTTGGAGGACAAGGAGAGTATGCAGGATATGCCACTAGTTCGCCGTTTGTGCAGCACACGCAGTCGGCGCAGTCGCCCCCTCAGCAGCACATGCAATCACAGGCGCAACAGATGCGCTTTCAGCCGTTCGACACTAGCACGAGCGTCAGTGAGGCGCAGCTTCGTGAGTTAATACAGTCGAGCAGGGAGCGTGCTGGCTCGATGCAGATGCATAACGCTACAGCTGGTAGGAGACTTCTGTCTGTGTAAACCGCTAGATTGCGTATTGACGATGCTTGTCTTCACTTCACTTCATTTTTCAATTTACTTTGTTGTGGTTTACGTGCATGCTTTTGTACGATGATGTTCTCTATGTTTTTTTTTCGCATATTGTTTTCAGTTTCAGATCAACCTCAGTATCAGTTTGCGCCTTTCAGCGACCCCGCAATAATGTCCGCGCGTTTCGCGTCGCCCGTATTATCTTCAGCAAGTCCGTCATACGCTAGCACGCCAGCGGCTGTGGCTGCAGTACCAACTGCTACGACTGCGTATGGTCCCCCACCTGGCCTCGCATACCCAAATAGTGAGTCCCTTTCTATTGTTCAGGGGAGGGAGTCCCAGGTCAGAGTACCGAGCAGTGCTTGCAGTGCCCAAATTCTACCACCGGCCATGAGAGCATCCGGGACCTTCACATTCGGCAGTGCACTCTTTCGCAAGGTTATTTCGGTTCTCCACATCTTTCCCTCCTTTTCTCCTCCCTTCCCCGTTGGTTTGAGCCTTGACTGGATGCATGCTGACTAACGGTTATTTTCGCTCCGTTTTTCCTTGGATGTGTTCATGTCGACAATTTCGTTTCCAGTCACTCCTTCCATTTCGTCATCTCCTTCGCCAGCGCCTGTGTTGTCCTCGGCTGATTTCCCCGCGCTGAATGCTGACGTGCCGCCTCCGCCTGATACACAGCCTGCCGAGGCACCATCACCCGATGAAGTCAGTAAGGAGCATGCCAAAGCAGAGCGTAAGTCTGCGAAGAAGGCCGCAGCAGCAGAGCGTGCTCTTGAGCGCCAGAAGGCTGCCCAAGAGAAGGCTGCTGCGAAGGCTGCTGAGAAGGCCCGGATTGCGCAAGAAAAGGCCGAGAAGTCGGCCAAGGAGAAAGAGGAGAGGGAAATTTTGATAAAGGAAAAGGCGGAAAAGGACAGACTGGAGAAAGAGAGGCAGGCGCAAGAGAAGGCGGCAGAGGAGAAGGAGAGAGCTGCCTTAAAGGAGAAGGAGAAACAGGCCCTGGCTGAGAAGGCGAGGATAGCGCAGGCCAAGGCACAGAAAAACGCCAAGACGGCGTCAGCGGCCAAAGTCATAAGGTCTACAAGCTCCTCTGGTCAGGCACCTGTGACTCCAACCTCCAAACAATCCCTTACCCCACCTAAAGCATCTGAGCCCATCGAACACGCACCCATTCTGTCCAAAATGCCGAAGAAGAACAAACCTGTCACTCGTCCAATCAAGATCCCGAAAGAGGACGATATTTCTCCGGGGGATGCCTCAGCTGCACCATCGTTCTCGGCCTCTGAGCTTGTCAATTTCCCATCGTCGATCACGAATATCGTCGTCCCTAGCTCGAATAACTCGAGAGAACAGTCGGTGGATACGTCCTACCCTCTGGAACCTATCTCGCTTGCCTGTTTGCTCGATGAAATTGACCTGAAGATTCCGAGCATGGACCTCCCTAACCATCCGTTCTTCGACATGACAAAGATTAATCCTGCTGCCAAGATGCCTCTTGAGTATGGTCCTCTGGTGCATGCATTGTCTGCCCTTTCTGTTGGTGGTGGTTCATTCGCTACAAACATGCCTTCAGGCTCCATCGATAATGCTGTGTCCTCGTTCCAGCAGCTTCTGGAGACACTCACGCAGACTATCTCCGACCTCCTGCGCCTACTTCCTCGGACGACATGGGACGACAGTTCTTCATTTGATGGAGTGCTTCGTGACATGCTCAAGGGTGATGATTTCCTGGACGATGGTGGCGATGATGCAGCTGGCAAAGAAGACGAAGTTGCTGCCTTGACACTCGCCCTTGAGCGTCGAGCCCGTTGGATGGAAGTGCAGCTCTCCAAGCTGGAGGAACTCCACCGTGACATCAACACTGCTGCTGTACGCGCTGTCCTCGCATTCAATGACAGTGGCTGGGATCGTCACATTTTCATGCCTCGAGTTGGCAACACCCTCCGCCGTTTCGATAATATTGGCATGGTGGAGGAAGGTGGCAAGATGAGGCCAATGACAGTGGATGAGCTGGAGAAGAAGTTGCAGGTCGCCAAAGAAGCTGCCATCTTTGCCGAAACTGAGTTCCGGGAGGCGATGGAGAACTTGCAACCTTTAAAACCCATAGAAATTGACTACTGAGTGATTTGGAAGCGTATAGTAGTTATGATCATAATACACAAAGCATTTAGTTTGCGCACTGTGGAGTGATAATCATCACGTATGGAACACGTCCAACTTAGTTTACTAGTAGCTTACACAGTACAACAGACTGTTCAATGGATCCATAAATTACATTTCCCGCGTGGGTCCTTGCCTGCTCGTGCGAGTCATTTGTTCTTCTACTTATCCTAATTACTTTTGAGACCAAGTGTAGATCTATGATTATCATGCGTACTCGATGGCATATACTCTTATTTACCTCGCGCATGGGTCACTCCCGTGGCATGAGGGCGAGTGCATTAGGAAGAGGGAAACCTTGGACGTATCACTCCTTTCCACTTCCTTGCCCCTGGCACTGCAGGAACATGCAAGGAGTCTCACGGGTGCCAATTCTTGAATCTTTACTTTTACATCCATGATCTATCGCGTTAGGTATGACGAGGAACCCCAGTAGTACGAAGTGTTAGAGGATCTTACACCACTGTTCAATATTCAATCTTCATTGTTGTTGCAGTGGTAGGTCAACGTCACTAGTGTAACTTAGTAGCATTCACTTATTTCGCATATATTCAAGTGAATATTGTATGTTTCGGCTAATCAAACCCTTTGCTCCAGCGGCGATGGTTGTCTGGAAGTAACTATATCAATCAACCCAGTAATTGCACTATGTGCATGCCATCAACTACAACCCCGATGCAGAAACATTACTCACTGTCGTGACGTGCCACTCAGGCTGCCATCTACTTCTCGGGATAGTCGCAATTCTCACCGATAAACTGGTAGCATTACAACGCGCAAAGGAGAGTCATGACCAAACAGAAAGCAAACTGCGCATGCTCACCTTATCGTCTTTGAAATGCAGCGCACAAATAAGGCCAATCTGCGCCATGTGTGCAAGTCCCGTATCGGGTGGTGCATTTATTGGGCCACCTGGCAGACGCAGATGCTGCCAATGCAGCAAGGACGGCGAGAAAGGAGAAGTGTATTCTTTGTTCGTGTTCGTATGGAGTGTGTCAAGGGGCATGTCGAAAAAAAGTAGGAAGACGGCTTGCTTTTATATCTTGAAAATGCCGCTGTGGGCAGAACTAGGCAGTTTCCCAATCGGATTGCACCTTGACAGATGGCCTCATAGGCAACGGCGAGAGTATAGGTAGACCATATCCTTTATAGTCATCCCGTAATCGCTCAGCGACACCTTTTCGCTGGCATGCTGTAAGTGCGGAACGATGCAGTGAACTAGTGGAATGCACCTTTTGCGGTGCACCGGTGTTGCAGATCCGGTTTATTTTGAAATGAACTTAGCTTAGCGGATGTGTAGGCCGGATAGCCATTACTGATCATAGCGACGGCTTGTATGCCATTTAGGTTACATTTTCGCGCCCACTACATAGGATGCAGTGAATCTATTACATGATGTTCTGGAGCACCTTCGGATATGCAAGTGCCATATTTCTTCGTGAGTAGGAAGAGATGAAGTATGTTGTGCCGGTTATTACAATCCTTGGAGAGTGCGGTGTATATTAGTTTAACCAGGTACAAAGGAGTCAGTGGAAAACTCGAGCATGACCCTCCAAAGAGTGGAAGTCGATGAGGCTTGTACCACCGTCGAAGGTTGTCACAAGATGTGCACTCGAATAGGGGGTGCACACGAATTGGTTCCGCGGAACCAACGTGCGAGTCACGTGCGAGTCAGTACATTGTACCCCAAGCCAAGGTGATAATAAATATACAATGTAGAGATGAACATGCATGTCGAGGTCGCCGTATCGAGGTAACACACTAGGTGTTTTATTGGTAACTTGCCGACTGACATGGCCAGTTACAGCTCGCATCGTCAGAAGCAGCTATCTCGTCGCAGGCTTGCGTTCACCATCATTCTTATCCTGTTCGCTGTTCTATTGGTGCGCCAGTTGCTATCAAAAGCAAACCTCCATCACAAACATCCTCGTGCGCGAAGTAACCACGCCGTCATCGAGGGACGCTGGAAAGTCATGCGGGCGTCATTGGGCTTACCTCCTCTCCCTGACACCATCAACCCATCAGCTGCTATTCCACCACCACCATCATCACCACCACTTCGCACAGGGAAGCTCCCAACGCGTTTCGACCTCCGTCGAAAGCGCGCCGAAGAAGACTTTCGGAGTCAGAGCATGCTTCACCTCGCCGCCGACGCGACAAGCGCACCTCGCGTACCACTGGAAGTACTGGCTGCGTCGTTCCGGCGCATAGCAGCTGCCGAGAAAGAGATGGCAGAGATCCGAGTCAAACGTGATAGGGTGAGACAAAAGGGTCGGGCGCAGAGGGGTATCGAAGACTGGCAAGCGGATCCAAGAAATGCAAAGAATGTATATGCTACTGTCACGAATGACTAGATGATACTTGCAGTTGACAACCACGCCAGTAGAGTAAACATTATATGACCGATAGTGTAACACAACGACGATTACTGTCACCCTTCCTTCGCCGGAACAGGTTCCGTGCCATCGTTTGTCTTACTCTTCGCCCATGTAACGAAGTCATCCAGCAATGACGGCCAGGCCTGCTCGATTCAGTACACGCCTACTTACCAGAAGCTATGACGTACCCCATCAGCCTCATAATTGTCCAAGGAGGGGTCCACAGTGTGGCAGAACTCGTGCACCTACCCATGCATGAGTACGCCATATGCCTACCAACAGAAGTACTCACCATATTCCAGATATCCTTATTTGCACCTCTGTATGTGCCTTTCTCCTATGCGACAAGATAAGCATCGCCCGAGACAAGTTGAGAATCACGTACAGTCAAGAATGTCGTTAAGTCGTTGATGATTGAATACCGTGGAGCAAGGAGCACTGACCACAGCGCCACGGCCGTCTATGTAGAATTTATAAGATCAGTCTTTCAAATGCCGGGTACCTTCTCACCTCTAAGTCGATATTGCGCGCTTGTCTAGAAGAACTATGGAAGGATATGCCTTTCGGAGATGCACAAACTACTCACGGTGGCTTTGCAAGCGTGAAGCAAAACTGATAGAGTTCTGCGAAAGCAGCTTTCCGGTCAGAGGCATACTGCCAGTAACGGGTTCGATTATAAGGCTCTCTAGTACTCGCACCGCCCTTCTTCCTCGCCTGAGTCGAAGCGGAAGCTGAGCGGCTAAGCGCCTGTTTGTCACGGATGAGAAGATCATCGAATTCTTTCAAAGCTTGGGCTAAGACTGGCAATGAGGAAATTCTGACGCATTTAATTATGAGACAGCGATACACAGATGAACCATAGGGACTTACTCAAGTAAGCCCATTCCATGCGACCATTCTACTCTCGTAAACTTGCCCATTTCGCTACTCTTCAGTTGCCACGCAAGGATAAGGGGCTGTGCACCATCAAGGGGTATGTCCGCCTCCGTACATAGTCTTTCAAGGCCCCCTGGCCCAATGACATTACTGTCATCTTCATCAGAAAATGAGTTGAACAGGCTTTGGGCCCGCTGAGGGGTATATTGTTGATTGGATACTTCTTGAGATTCTTTGGGCTGAGGAAACGTCAGACGTATATGCTTAAAACGATAATGAACATACCGCCACTTTTTTCTCATCTACTTCGTCGCTGCGAGCGAGCGTGTTAGAGACGCAGCACAATAGAGAGGAGAGGTGCATGAAGGAATGTCGTCAAAGACGGTTTGAGAGAGTCGTGAGAGCAATTGATGGGTCGTTGCCGTCAGGATTGAAATGAATTAAAAACTGACTTACTCGTTCAATGCAAGCTTGGTCGAGGAGGTAAGTTCCTGCACGTTGGCGGGAAGGTGAGTGAATTATATAATTCGTGTTGGGAAAAGGGTCGTTCGCATGACTTACGTCAGCATTACTCCTTTCGTTGTGAGCGTGAAGGAGCCTGCTATTGAGCTCGCTGCGCTATACGAGGGGTTGGAAGACTCACGAAGCTTTCGCCGTACTTGCGCGACCCTTTGCAGATGTTTTTGCTCTTGACGTTGCCTTTATTGCAGTGTTTCTAGATTTCTTTGGAGGCGGAGTTGCCTGGGGAGGAGTGAGTAATGTAAATGAGACTGCTCGATAGCCACTTGAAGGCAATTCGCACTTCCACACCCTCAGCAACTCTGCCAAAAGCCGTCATTATCGTCAGGATGGATCAGGGTGGGAAGATGCACGCACGAGGCTGCAGCACAGTCAAGGGTTGCCGTGCCATTTGTACCTCCACCTTGCATTTCAATTCTTGACTGGAGTCGCTCATGCCATGGGAGCTTACCTGTGCGCGTTGAACTGCGCGTCGAACGAACCGGAGCCCCTTGGGATTCTGCATCTGCACGTTTTCGCTGGCGGCATGCTGCGTTAAGGAGGGATATGTTTGCGAATGAACTAAACTTGCCTTTGGTGGCATGTTCGAAAGACACAGATTCGAAGAAACAAAAGAAAGAAAGGATAAATTCAAGGTAAACTTGAAAGAGAAGATTAAAGTATTGCCAAGCGCGTCTCAAAGCGCATCACACTGTCACGGCACATGACAGCTGTGACACCAAACTGACTCGTGATAATTGATTACAGCATCTTAATGATCTGGGTTCCTACCACCATCCTTCAACCATGACCGGAGAAATCTTCAATGCCAACCCAACTGTTTATGCTTTATCCAAGCGCTCTACCCGCAAATCAAAATTTGAGGCTGGGCGGTCACTATGGGTCGACGAACACGATCAACCCAAGCTCACCGACGAATCTGACATTGAACCTATTGACCAAGATGAGATATTCGGTGCGTTTCATGCTTTCTTATCTATCAAACTCACACGCCCCCTACAGACTTGATCCGCTCTATTGCAGATCCCGAGCACCCTAACTCTCTAGAAGAACTGAGGGTAGTATCCGCAGAGCAGATTGAAATAGGTCATAATCACATATTGGTCGAGTTTACTCCGACAGTGCCTCACTGCGGAATGTCTACATTGATTGGTGAGTGCTTGTATATGGCTTTGAAATTGTTTCTTATCCACCTGCTTAGGACTATCCATTCGTGTGCGGCTTATGCGAAGTTTGCCTCAGCGCTTCAAGGTGGATATCCGAGTAAAACCAGGGTCTCATCAAAGCGAACTTGCAGGTTAGCAGTCGATTATCTTCTCCCCTCCGTTCGCCTTTGACGGTATCTCCTAGTAAATAAGCAGTTGAATGATAAGGAGCGTGTTGCAGCTGCTTTGGAAAACGCTACCCTCGTGGGGACGCTAGAAAAGTGTTTAGAGCCTGTTGGAGAACACGGCAGTCTGTAGCAAGTAAACTTTTATTTGATTGATTCTGTGGCACTTGTATCTATATCTCATCTTGTAGGATGTACCGCATTTGTTCTCTTTATACGTGCGCCTCGCAAGTCCAATTCCCTTCTTCCCTGTAAGTGCTTTTACGGTTTACATGTGTCAGTACATTATGTTTCTTCAGGAGACTATTCTTGCTACAGGCTTACTCTACCATTGCGCGCACGTTCTTTCAGAATCAACATCACTTCTTCTGGACGTGCCCGTCATGTCTATATCCAATGTAATGAGGCACGAGGCATCCCGTGAAGTAATAGGTGTCGTCGTTCTTATTACCTTGGTGGTTCACTGCAAAATTTCAGTGTAATAAAGGCACCGCTGCAAGCAAATTATACGCCACCAAAGACGCGGAGCCCCAGAGACTCAAAAAATTAAATGGACACTCGAAACAGGAGCAGAGGACGTGCATAATCAGTATCATGTCTGCGTCGCAGTCAGTTATAATCGCATCTACACCTGATGATACGGGTGCACTGACACTGACTTCTTTGTCTCTATCACCTGAGGAATTATGTCGCGCCGAACCTGAGCGTATCCCTAGGCCTGTCGGACCGTCAAACGCAGAATGTGTACGCGGCGAGGACGTTGCTGGATGTGCAACACAAAATAATACACTGCGCGCGGCCCCTTACATCGCCGGTTTCATGCAAGGAGGGTGCTAGTCCATGCTGAGCATACCCTCGCCATGACGCAATAAATCTCATCAACTGGTGACATTCCCCATCTGATCACCACAAATATATGGAGCTACAATTATTCTCCATCAGCTAGCCGAAGCACAAGGATGGAGGGGCTAGAACCCAGTCTTTCCTAGTCTACGTGTAAGTTAAGCGAGCGGGCGCAGTGCTTCTTCCCAATGACCTACTCCGCTGTGTTTCACAATCTGTGGGCGCTGCAGAACGTTGCAACCATCGCCCACCTCGCGTAGACGTCGGAGGCATGTGGAAGCAAGTTTCAAGGTAGATCACATCTCACCCACAAATCAATCTCGATTACGAACTGAAGATGGACTAGTAGGCGCAAGAGTGCTAGAACTCTTCGAACCGAAGCCAAACTATTCACACGATACACTATGCCGCTGTGCGCTAGTTGAAAGATGAGCTCGGCTCATAGTTTACTGATAAGCCGCGTTCCTACTGTACTGAGAACCATATAGCTCACCTTGAAACCTAGGTCAGGGGCCGAAAAGCCCGATATTTCCCAAGCAACCTCACCCGTTCACTTGCCCTCATTCGTTGTCTCGTTCGAACTTATAATGATCGTCATAAAACCGTGCTATATACTGTCGCTCATGTGTCTGATAGTATGCAGGAACACGACAGAAATTGTAAAAGGGTCAACATCAGACCGATGACTGCAAGATACTCTAGTCGCCGTATTCACTGCGTATGCAGAGCTGTCGACGTCAATATTCCTTTATAGCATCTGCTATCAAGGCCACCACGAAATGCGACTGCGCAACTCGGTAACTTCGGCCTACATATAATTAAGGCGAAGGATAGCTCCTTTGAAATGAGCATAGGAAGGCATGCGCTCGGACAAGGTCGGCGTCTTACATTTGATCTCACAGCCCCTCAAGCCTCGGCCGCCGGCACGTTATACTCAGGCTGATGCGCCGTCGCAAGCGGACATACGCCCACCGCCAGTTCCCTGAAGGAGTAAAAATTATGAATAATTTGGTGAACTCGGAGAAGTAAGTTGAGCACCTTTACTGTATACCTATGCTAAATGCTGTGATGGTTGCCAGCGTTCTGACGGTCGTTTGAATGGCACTGGTGAAGTAAGCAATTGTATTGCATCGCTACCAAGCCATTGTGCAAGCGCGCGGTTAGATAGAAATGAAATTTGCGGAAGAATGAACCGCCTAATTTCTATTGCCTACACGTATGATGGACCTGCAGCCCAAGAGACTCGCAATTGCCAAGGTCGTTTGATATGTCTTTCGGTCAGGGTCCGATAGGGTCAAGTTACCAACCGGCGACCATGGCCAGGCTGTTTGTTTACTTCCAACCCATGCGAGAATGTCTGTATAGAGAATAATGGATTCGAATTGCATTGATACAGTGGTAGTTGCGGTATAAAGGCTACATGCGTGCGGAGTGAACGAAGTCATTGCTACAGATTGGGATGACATAGGGTAAACTAGCAATTGTTGGTATATGGATAGGGTGAAATCAAAAATAAACGAAGAATGGAACAATCAGAAGAACCTGCAGGGCCACCCTCAATCCTCCAGAAGAAAATCCCAATTAATACTCTTCTCCGGCAATTTCTTAGAAGTCGAACTGAAAATACGTTTAAATGTTTCTTTGTGTGAGCTTTCTGGTGCGTTGGTGTGAACGTCCCACATCCTGAATGTCACCATCCCACGGGTATCAACCCAGACTTCGTCGCCATCCCAGTTGTCGTCTATTGACATCGCCTCATTCACGCGGACATTTGCCATCATGCGGTTGACGAATCCGGCGGAGAAAGAGGGTCTGCCCGAGCAACGAATGTGACCTCGAAAATCCGAGGGCAACCAAACGGTCACGTTTGATGCAGTGGTTCGAATGTCAAGGAAAAATCTACAGCGAGGCACAGAGCGACGCTGTTATTACAAAACGATCAGACAAGATAGAGCAAGTGGAGGAATAGCACTGACGATTTTAAGCTTGATGGGCGACGTCTCGGTACTGATGATGAACATGGAAAGACGGTGATCTACCGGTTGATTGCGGGCGCGGTAGTGCGGTAGCACCAGAGACATATCAATGGATTTTGGCGTCTCAAGGATGAAATCACAGTGGTCGCTTAGTGCGTTGTAATGGACCTTATGAGTGCCAGTTGGCTGAGCCCTCTAATATGCCTCAGTCAGCTAAGTATAACACAGGAAGCGGGATTTTATATCACCATTAAACGGGACTTTTCAACAAGTGATAACGAACTCTGCCAGGGCGCTTCAGCTCGATCAACCTTACAATTTTCGAAGAATAAAACTGACCTCAGAGGACATTGAACAATAACTCGACATAATTTGGGATTAACTGAGGAATGCAGGGAATACAGTACGAGCGCGAACCAGAAAACGAAAATGGGCGTCCTTCAGACTGAGAACTTTTTAAGGCCCATATAGTGTCATCTTTAAGGACTTTGGAAGGCGGTCACCTACGTCACCAGGAGAGAGCATGGTCCCACAGATCGTTCCCTTTATGCCTTATATGGGTAACCTTGTATTCAGGGAACAAAAAGCGCGCTGCCAACTTGGCCACCGAAGGCGAGAACAATCGCCGCAATAATTGTCTATTTCGGCTCAACAATGTAGCCCGTGTGCCTCGCGCGCGCAACCACGTGCCCGCTTGCTGTAGATCCCGTACAACCGATTCCCGTCCTAGTGTCAAGATATTCTTATACCGATCGTGATGCGAGCATCCAAAATAACAATAAGTCAAAGTAATAAGTACAATAACACACAGAAGGTTGACTTCAAGAACTGCCTGCAGTGCCCAAAACCGAGTTCAAGAGCCTAGCCGAGCCTAGACGACGTTGGAAAATCGTCCGCATGCCACGATCCATCCGGGACCAAACCCTATCATCCGCGTCCGTTCTCAGCTTGAGCTCGATCTTGCCTTCTGCGTGGATAAAAATTTCGTCATCGTTTTCAAGCGCGCAGGAGCTGATCCGGATGAAACCCCTGCGCATTCTCTCGTTGAAGGCACGTGCGCAACGAATCTGCCTTCTGGCGCGGAGACCTTCGTAGTCGTTTATAGACACAATTCCTCGAAAGGAGCGAGGGAGTGTAATTTTCACACCGGCTGCGCATGCGAAAATGTACAGGCGAAAGAAATGGTTCTCTGCGCCGACTGTGCGGAACTGAAGGAAAATTACCAAACACAGCCGAGTCATTGTGAGCCCTTTGTTAGCTACCCCAGTTGCCAAAGCGTGCACTTACAAGTTCAACCTTGATGGACCCAGAGCGACTACAAAGGTACGCCACTGATTTGGCAAACGGAGGGGAATCAGTCGGAAACGGTGGGAGCATGACAAGCTTTGCGTGGATATGCTTGTTTGTTGCTGCCGTTTGGAAGACAAATTGGTCACCGAAGACGGCATCTTGTTTGCGGGGGAGAAACTGCTCGGTGACAAATACAGTGTCCTCTTCCTGTATGGCAATCAACTTGAAGCCACCACCCCCGCGTGTTCATTTGAACTTACCTCTGTCGTGGTCGATGCCGACACAGCGCTTAAATTACTAAGGAGCTGATGATGACGCAGTTCGGGTCAGTGTCACCCTGGGAGACGTTGGTAGCTCACCGAAAGTGGTGGGGAGAGCCTGCTCATGTTTAGAAAGATAGATAATGTAGAGTAGCAGCTGTGAAGCGTCAGGTTTATATATCGTGCATTGCCGCCATGTTTTCTGAATGTCAGACAAAGCAGTGGAACTGTGGATTGATCGCTAATTTGTTTGAAAGGGACAAAGGACACTGCAATGGCAATTAAAGGACTCCACATAACCTCTTGCAAGGAAGTAACTTCGATTCCTTCGCGCGTGTTAGGGAATCGCTTTATGACAGTGGTGTACGTGGTGTACGCGAGGCTCTGCTACCTTAGATTCAGTTCAACGCCAACCAGACTGAGTGAACCACATGAACCAGATTGGAAAAGGGTGGAGTGTACCAAAGCTGAGGGACAAAGGAAGCTAAATACACGTTACTCGTGGCCAAGCAGCGGAAAAGATGAGGCCTTAAGATGTTGTCACATGGATCCACATTCACTCCCTAACGAAAGAACTGCATGCATCAAAACGTTACATACAGTATGTTTTGTAGCATCTAAGCCAGATTTCAAATAAATGGTTAGCTCACGAAGGCAGCTGCTCATCTTCTTCAGAATCTGTAATGATCGCCGTGTGATCATCCCGAGGATGTCGTTGCACAGGTATCGAACTGGAGTCTTTCCCGGCTTTGCTCTTTCGTGCTTCTGCAATTAGCCTTGAAAACTCTTTTTCATTCGTCGCCTACAATGTGCAGTTAGTAAGCTGAGCAATGGAAGGAACGGGAGGCATACTAAGTGAGCTTCCAAATCGTCCACGAGGTGTCTTCGCCCTTTTCTATCATCTTCCCATTTCTTCAATTCACTGCGCAGTTCATGGGCGCTCTTCCTGTTAGTTTCACACTTATCCAAATTTGCATTGAAAATCATGACCCATCTAAAGATCCATTTGAGTCCCGTGGTTTTAATTCGGCACTACAAGCTACGCACCGTTTGTGTCGAGCGATCCACGTTTTCCGGTCACCGTGAATAGGTAAATTGTGTGTTTGCAGCAAATCTTTGAGCTGTTTATCCTTCAACACATCGTACGATACCTTTGGTATGCGCTCCGTTGCATTGTCGGCATCATCCCTGCCTCGAGAAGAACACGTTCTGCTTTGCTATTGTCCGAATTCAAAGTGGCGCTCACCCGTTAACCCTGTTCTTGCCTTTTTTTAAACTACTGCCCCATATTTTGGACCACTGATCTTTCGCGCCCGATTTCGAAGTACTGGATGAAATAATTAACTTCTTCGTGTTGCATCCCGAGTCTATATGCGTGTTGACATCTTCCATCGGAATAGCCACGTTGCAGATAGGGCAGTTCACGATCTGACACCCTGAGCACGGATTGAGCACCTTAACTGCGATATAAAGGACGCGCGAACCTTGTTCCATTTCCTCCTCTTGTGGATCTGAAGAAGGCTCCATGTCTCTCCTTTTCGAGCGCCTAGACTTGCTTTGTGGTGTCGAAGCGGGATCACTTGAATTGGAGGGGCCCACAACCTCAACTATATCCGAGTCGGAAGACTCTGCGTCGCTGCTTAGTTTGCGTTTCTTACTGTTCATAAATGATATTTTTGACCGCCGAGGTGTCTGCTGTTCTTGACGTCTTCTGATGCGGTCTTGGTCTTCACGAGAGAGCCGGAGGATACATGACCTGTACTTGTTCAGGCCATGGTTGCGGAAAGGAAGATTGAAGACTCACCGAGCAGTTTTCCATGCACTTACCGCTTCCTCAAGAACTGGATTTATCCTGAATTGTCCCTCGGTGGTCGACTTCCTGCAACTTGGACACTCGGATTCTTTAACGATATGTTCCCGAATGCACTACCAGTAACAAATTGACCAGATTGCATGAGTGAGGCAGTAAAGCACTTACAAGTGAGCAGAAGCAATGTCCGCAGGCAAGCGTTACGGGCGCATCGTATAATTCCCCGCAAATTGTGCACCGCAAACTCGCATCCAACTGTCGCAAGTCTGACATGGAGAAATCGCTGGGGTCTGGAATATCTGTAGAAAGGAGAACTTGGACATTATTCGTAGGCATCAATGGAAGAAATCTTGAAATGTTAGTAATGCTCTGGGGAAATAATTGAGATTGGAAGAGTTCAATGAAGGGGGGTTCAATCGGAAACGCGTTGTCGCGTAATCACATGTGCCATGTGACCTGTGTGACGTTTCGTGTTTCGACCATCAAGTGGAATACATAGTAAGTACACTATTACACATGCAAACTTGGGTATGCAATAAAGTACAATCCATTTCCGCAAATGACACCCTCTAGTGAATTAGAAAATGCCCTCAAAGTCATACATATCTCTTCCATCATCAGTTGAAGCAACATTGCGGAGAAGTGGGTTAAGGGACGATAATTCATCCTTGATACCATCTCGAGCAACTTCGTCCAACTCCTTCAGCAACGCTGACGTGATTTTCTGTCGCGTTTTGGTTTAGCATCAATGCTTCATGCGATCAAATCCTAAATATATTACCTTGAATTTCGCGTCCACCTTCAATAGCATATCTCCCATCCCAGGAGTCCAGCTAGGTGGTGGGCTTCCAAGGGCACCACCATAACCACCATGTACATGTGCGATACCCCACAGACTAGAATCTCCGTCATCCATTTGCTTCGCGTTAGAGTCCGAGCCAGAGAACAGATACGAAACACCAGGATGTGGTGCGAGGAGCCCCAGAGGTCCCATCATGTGCTGCCCAGAGTTAGGAAATGGAGAAGGGCCGAGTATCCGCGATATTTTGTTATACACTTCAGAGATGACATCCAAGAGGGAGAGAAGGGTCTGATGATAGTCAAGAGGAAAAGCCTGAACATTTTTATCAGTGTTTAACCGAAGACTATCAAGACCACAGGGAACGCACTATATGCGGAGAAACTAGGTATGCTGCCTCCGATCCGTCCGTATGTGATACAGTATATTCAGCGAATCCAGCGCCCTGTCGTTTTGCTACTTTAGATCGGAATAACCGCTAGAACCTGAAGTAAGCAGGAAGCAATAGGCAGTAGTTGAATAGAAATATCACAATCTTTGGTTTGTCATGCTCCTCCTTCGCCTGGTCATATTCGTTCATGGTGTTCATTAGTCCGCGAAGAAAGTCTTGGACTTGAGGTATATCTAATAAGTTCGAGAGCGACATTGCGAGGACAGCAAATCGATAAGTTCTGTGCAATAAAACTTCAGCCAAAATCGTTTTCATTCAGATCCGCTATCCGCACCGTTTGCGCATAGCTAAGTTGTTGAATGCCTTGTCGAGTTCATTCCTAGACATCATGATCGTATGGAACCAGTGACTTCTCCTGGGAGTAATCGTGAGCTTGAAAAGGATGAAATAATAGATTGTACACACCCTTCGTGAACATTTCGCATGTAAGTGAGTGTGATGATTCGCTTCTGCACCAAGTCTCGGAGATATTCGACAGAGGTCCCTTGTGCGATGACTGGGGTGCCCACCAGCGTAGCACTGGAAGAGAGGGTGTCAGAGTATACAGACTGGCCATCCCATTCTCTGCCGGATGCAACAGCCGTAGTCGGGGTATGTGCGACACTGCCAACAGATGATATGCTGCTCACTGTTGCCGCATTGGCGGCGCCGTTTGTGGGCTTGAACGACGATAGCAGGTTCTGTGCAGAACTTTTCCTGCGCATGTTTGGACGAGATGACTCGGTCATTGGTGGACTGCTACGTGGAAGAGTTTCACTCTGAGCGTGATGGCGGCTTCGCCAGGCATAAATTTCAAGCTGCGCCGGCAAACACGAGATTGCTTGAGACTGCTTCCTAAAGTTCTTTCCACTTTTGCTACTCGATAGTCACATATGCATATCGGCTGCAGCCCTAGAAGACGACCCTCATGCAAGTAGCTGCCCTGAACGTATACTAACAGCTTATTCACTTTTTAGATTGAGGCGAGATTTAGAGCTAAAGGACGGTGATGAAGGTGAGGGATCTCGGTCACCATCGAGTTTTATGGGCGCACGAGGGACTTTCCTACTGCATACCAGACGGGGCTTGGACATGACTTTCAATCACGATGAAGACGCGTCCATGTTCCATCTGGTATCATGATGCAGTAGGAAAATCCCCTCTAAGTTCAACCATGTGCATTCCACACGTATACGGTTGGAGAAATGCCAAGTTGTTTGAGCAACATAGCTAATCTCGATGTACTTGCCCCTCCTCAGAACTGTTCATTCCTGCTCCACCTGGACTGGAGGGAAAGGGACGAGAGGGCAGGTCGAACTTTGTTTGTCCCTTTCTCCTGCCAGTGAGCATCTTGTTCATGCGGGGCATTCTACTAATTACTAGTAGTTGCGAGTCGCGACAGCGACGAAACAAATGATGAATCCTTGGATCAATATTAACGCATTAACATATAAAAGGTCTTCCTCAACATTGATCTGCCATGCGAGCATGATTGACCAGACGAAGATGTTGATCGTAGTAGATCCAACACCCCATCCGGCCCGTCGCATATATCTGGTTCCCCATCCATGAACGATTTGCCGAAGGTTAGGAAGGGGCAAGGGTAGGGATAACAGTTCTCAAAACCGGCACCCCTGGTTCTTGATGGCTGTCACGTTTATTGAGCGGGAGCACAGGAAGAACCAGCCATCACTTGGGCAAGGAACCAACCTACGGATAAGCCGTGGGCATTGCTTCTACATGGTACATCTGGGAAGGCATCTAGATTTGCAACGGTTTCTTTAAAAAAACTACTTGGCTTGTGCTTATAGTCGAAGTGACGGTTACACCGACTGCGATGACGGCTTGACCAGGCATAACTTTCAAACTGGCAGTAGCCTACTGAGTACTTGCTCGCTGTGCTCAGACAAAGGCTGCATAGAAAATGGCTAGGCACACGACGAAGTATAATAATATCACTATGGCCCTCCTCAAACCTTATGCAAAGCGTGACAAGTTACACACAGGGGTCGACCTCGACTTAGGGGCCCCCAATTTCTGCGTTCGTAAGTATCCCAGTTTGTCTCGTGCTCGTGGATGTGGTACCAGGTGAGTCAAATAGCGCATCATCGGCCATAACTTGGCTGTCGGTGGGATTTACGGGCTTGGTATAAGGCGTAATACTTTGCGTGAGTGGACAATTACTGTCACTGGGGCTTCCAGGCCGTAGGAACCTGAGGAGTTCACTCGTCGTCAGAGGGAATAATTATCATCGAGAAATACACTTCCAAAGTGTCCGAGTAAATTACATAGCTAATGTTGGTATCCCTGGCCCTCCTCAAACCTTATGCAAAGTGTGACAAGTTACACACAGAGGTCGACCTCGACTTAGGGAACCCCCATTTTTTGCGTTCGTAAGTATCCCAGTTTTTCTCGTGTTCGTGGATGTGGATGTGGTACCAGGATAGCGTATCATCATTAGATGAAGGATCTTTTGATAAGTTGTAGATCAGTACTAGTGCAATAACTGAAGTTACGCATTAGTGAGCAATGTTCATGCCGATCGTCTCCTTTGATACGAGCGAGGAAAAGAGGTCGGATGAATACGTTGTCTGCCAGATAATAGCCTCTTAGTCTGCCACTACCAGCAGATCAGATGAATACTAGCGCATTCACAAGTTGGGACTAGTCTGAGTGCTGGCAGACTCCAGAGCCAAAGCTCGAAAATCTAGTGGTTACACGGCGCTGCTAGAACATGGAGGATAGACACAGTATTCATATTTTCCAGACCATCGAGAACGATTTGAGCGAAAACGTTGGCAATGGATATGCTCCGTTAACGTTGATAACCCAAATAAGGAAGTTTATCGATCGCAACTTTCGAGAACTTCTGCCCACTAACCACCATCTCTTGTACCCTCGTTCCTCAACAGTATGGATATCGCAGCCATAGCAAAGAACTTCACTGAACACTACTATAGTGTTTTCTCAGAAGGCCGGAAGAATCTGGCCCCTTTGTATGTGAGCACCTCATCAATCTGCATCGACCTTAACCTTCCGGTATTCAAAAGTCCTCGACGACTTCCAGCGACCCCACTCCATGTTAACATGGGAGAACAAACAGTTCCAGGGTGCACCTTCCATAGTCGAGCATTTGATCGTAAGTTTCGTCCTATACTGATTTATTTTTCTGACCCTCCCCGGTTCAGGAACTGCCCTTTGAAAGGGTCGTGCACAAGGTCACCACATGTGACGCGCAGCCGTCATCGCTCGACATGAGCACTCTCCTCATTAGTGTGACAGGGATGCTAATGGTTCGCGTTTTGGATCAATCCCGCGACCCGGCTGCTGACGATGATTTAGGTGGACGACGGAGAGCAACCGTTGAATTTCAGTCAGGTGTTTGTGCTGGCAAAGGAAGGCGAATCTTTCTACGTGTATGTTCAACGGACCTGGTACCCCGACCTTGCTTCTCAATCCTTTTTAGGCTCAACGACATATTCCGACTCAACCTCGGCTAAAGTGCCACATATCATGAATCTGGTAGATGAGATAGATCCCTGGAGGTGTAATGGAGATTGATAAGCTTGTATAGTGCATCTCGTAGCTTAGCATCGAATCAGAAGTAGCAGAGTACTCATTGCAAAGATCGTCGTGTGAGAAGACACCAGGCATAGTGCTACGGCGATCAGTGCACAGGTAGTGGAAAGCGTATAGATCGGATGTATCAAGTCTAACACCATGTAGAGCATATGTGTAGAGGGTATTAATATTAGTACTCAGACAAGAAGCGCAACAACCACGAGGTCGTGCAAATAACCTGCACCAAACCTCTCCATATCTCATGCGTCTAAACCCCAGCTACGATCCTACACAACAAGATTAGTAGGTATCAAGCCTGATAGAACAAATTTCGACGTACTCTTCAGCCTTGTTCAGGGCCGAAACCATACCGACAACCTCCTTCCGGCGATTGACGACAAACTCACTCTCCTTCAGCAGGTCGTCGAGCACTTCGGGCTTATACAACTCCTGGAGAAGCTCGCGCTGCAAGTTCTCTTTCGAGTGATTGACAAGTGTTAGGACAACGGCCTTTGGCACCATATCAATCATTTCGCGTTTGACGATGTTGAAGTATGAATGAATCAATAACTCTGAACGAGGACATCAATTCGTTTGCATAAGTTGAAAAACATATAAAATGACGTACTGATAACATCAGTCTCCATTGTTTCCCGCTCACTCAAAGCGGATTGAGGTCTGATCACAGCAGGAGGCTAACAAACGCGTCCATAAGTTGCAATATGCTTCCGTATGAGGGAGTGGACGTACCGCCTCCATGACGGGGCCAGCCTTCTTCGGTTGTCCCTTCTTGGCTGATGAGAAGAATGAGCCGAAGAAACTCGGCTCTTCCTTCTTGAGATCAACGTCCAAGTCACGGTTGTTGTTGATTTGGCCGGGGGCAAGCTTCCCTGACTTGGCGTCTGGAACAGGTGTCGGAGGCTTGTTGGCGTTCAATCTATCTTGAACTATAGCCATGGCCTGTACAGGATGTATGAGCGCATAAGATATCATTTGAGTCGCACACACTTACCCTGTGTCCACCAAGGAAGTCGGGGTGAGTAGTGTTGACATAACATGCTTGCATCCTGATCATTAAGTGCATAAGAATATCAGATGATAAATTCTGTTGCTCTGAACGTACGAAACCAGGTCAGTTACAAGCTTCATAGTGGGTGTCATCGCAGTCTTGAAGAAATTGATCACAACAGAGTTGAACCGCTCCCGCAGCGCAGGGAAACGTCTGAAGGCTTGCTGTGCAGGGCCGTTAGCAACGTCATGGCGGTTGTCAGTTGTGTGAATACGTACGATTTTTTGCAGTAGTTGTCCGAGAATGCGGATGAGTTCATCATATACAAGCTGACAACATTTTACACCCGGTTCTTCCAGTCGCTTGATCTGTTGCTTGACAATGATTTCAAATGCTTGAGTGCCGACGAAAAGTGATGGCGTTTGACCCTACATATTGGATTTTAAATCAGCGGTATCCGGTTCAGCAAGTAACAAACTCACTGATGAATTGTACATGATAGTTCGGATATCACCGTCTTTCACTTGATCAAAAGGGTCGAGACTCTTTACACCATTGTTGAACAGCTCGTGGAAGACGAAGCTAATTCGAGCACCACCACTCAACTCATTCAGCGAAAGGTCGTTGGTGTTACCGTCAATGACTGTTCGGAATTCGTTTGTGAACTCCGTGATAACCGAAAGGACTATGTTGCCAGAGGATGCATCGCCCATAGGACCGCCTAGAGTAGCAAGTTCGGCAGTGTATTTCTGAAGCTGCAGGCTAATACGGGCCTTGATGTCGGGCAATGTGGTACGAATGTGCGTCATAAGAATCTAAGACAGAGGGGCTCATTATTGATCGTTCCCACAAGGAGTGACCAAGGCACGCACCATATTCAGCTTGCGGGCGAGGAAGGGTGTTCCGCAATACTGTGATTTCCCCTTGTATGAGGGGTGCAACTCAAAGAAGCTGCGCTCCGCCTCCAATGCAGCACTGATTGATTTAGACGTGTCGATGTCGCGCTGCCCTCGGTTTACCACCGGTACGTATCCCAACCGCAGCGGAATAACACGCCCTGCAAGAATATCTACGACGTCTGTTCCTTGGTCCCTTGTAATGAATGGGTTAGCGCGGAGGCAATACCATTATCAAAGCATGGACATACATAAGGTCGACCTTTGTCAAAACACCAATCGTTCTTGTTCCTTCTGGGTCAACCTCCCGAGCCAGCTTCAAACCATCAGAGTTGGCCAAATCTGTATTCGCAGCCGTAACAGCCAAGATGATACATGCTGGACGCGAGATATACTTGAGCAGCATGTCTTTGATCTGCTTTTCAATGTCCTTGGGTTGGTCTCCGACAGGAACTTTGGTTAAACCAGGCAAGTCGACGAGGGTGAGAGTAAGGACATTGGGAGAGAATATGCGCAGGTTGATGGGTTGTGGCGAGATACCTGCATTGCGACCCGTCTTGGCTTCTGTGTCTTTAACGATCTCACCACGGATTTTGTTGAAGTCGTAGAACTTTTCGCCAGGAAGGTGCAGGAATTCACCCCATTCCGACTCGTTCGCTTGCTTGTCACTGCCGTTTAGTTGTGCTGGCACGGAATTCAGCGTGATTGGTAAATGAATAGAACTAGAGAAGCAAGCATACGATTTGTCCCATTCGGTTGCGGCGCAGTTGCGGGACGATTGATGAGTTGAAGGACTAGCGGTCGGCGTGTCACGATACCAGTGCCACGGGGGAGGAAATCTCTCCCAACGATGTTCTAATGCATTAAACATGAGCACGCGCACTTGATATACGTCGAATATTACGATGCACACCTCGAGCACACTACTCTTACCGCTACTCTGACTCCCAAGCACGCAAATCTGTGGTAGGTCTATTTGGGAAGCTGAGGAACCGACAGCGGTGAATACGTCTTGAAGTTTATTGATGACAGAAACAATCTCTGAGCCGAGACCTGAAGACATGTTGGGCGAGCTAGATGATGGACAAAGGACAAAGGACACTGAATGAATTGAGGGGATCGCTGCGCTCTCCAAACACGCAGTTAGCAGGCGTGATCACAGCCACATTCCAAACCAGAACAAACTTCCTCCCATTGCGGTTGACCCAGTCTTCACCACGAACGACAATGGCGACCACCGTCCTCGATCCTCAGATTCCCTCAGATGGTCCTTCTGGTCGTAAAAAGAGGTATTTTTCACCAATACTCTACTCAAATAATACAGCTTATACATCTCTCAGGTCTCGTTCTCGCTCACCTGGTGAACCGGATGACGTTCGGCCTTCAACTCGGCGTCGTTCACAGTCACCATCTCGCGTCCTAGACCTTCCTCGTATAAGCGATGCGGACCCCGTTCGACGTGCTGAACGAGAGAGGCAAATGGCTGCAAATATAGCAGCCACGGAGCTTGAAAGAGCGTCAAAACCCAAAGAACAGAATGGCACACAGGCTCAATCAGAAAAGCAGGCTGAATTTGCGAAGCTCATAGGTTCACGCTCTGGTGGTGTCTACATGCCCCCTGCACGCCTACGTGCCTTGCAAGAAGCCGCTGGGAGTGATAAATCTAGTCCAGAATACCAACGGCTGTCTTGGGATGCGCTCCGCAAATCTCTTACTGGTATTGTCAACCGAGTCAACATCGCGAATATCAAGCAAATCATCCCGGAAATCTTCGCCGAAAACCTCATTCGTGGTCGAGGACTTTTTGCCCGGAGCATCATGAAGGCACAGGCATCGAGTTTACCATTTACTCCCGTGTTTGCTGCTGTGGTCTCCGTTATTAACACAAAACTCCCTCAAGTGGGAGAACTCGTTCTCACTCGTTTAATTAGTCAATTCAGGCGATCTTTCAAGCGAAATGACAAGGTAAGCGATTCCGATCCGCATGGCCTATTTCGAGATAGCTGACCTCGCCTTCTAAGACTGTATGCCACTCAACGACGACTTTCATCGGTCATCTTGTCAATCAAGCCGTCGCTCATGAAATCATTGCTCTCCAAATCCTAGTTCTTCTTCTCGAACGCCCCACTGATGACTCAATCGAAATCGCTGTAGGTTTTATGCGCGAAGTAGGCGCCTTCCTCGCCGAAAATTCACCAAAGGCCAATGCGACCGTCTTTGAGCGATTCCGTGCTGTTTTGAACGAAGGCACCATTAGCCACAGGGTTCAATACATGATCGAAGTCCTGATGCAAACTCGGAAGGACAAGTACAAGGACAACCCAATCCTTCCCGAGGGTCTTGACTTGGTTGAAGAAGAAGAGCAGATTACGCACCAGATCCAACTCGAGGAGGAGCTGCAGGTTCAGGAAGGATTAAGTGCGTACTCTTCTAATGAAAAAAAAACCTAGCTCTGAACTTCACCTTTAGATATCTTCAAGCTTGACCCTAATTTCTTGGAGAATGAGGAAAAATACAAATCTATCAAGGCTGAGATTTTAGGGGAAGATTCAGATGAAGAAGAATCTGGCTCTGAAGAGTCGTCTAGCGAAGACGAAGACGAAGGTTTGTTCCGTTCTGTGTCTTGTCTTGAGTCTTGGGCTCATATCTTGCAGTGGTCGCCGACAAAGAAGGCATCGAAGACCGTACAGAGACCAACTTGGTCAACCTGCGTAGGACAATCTACTTGACGATCATGAACGCCCTTAACTACGAGGAAGCTGTTCACAAGCTCCTCAAAGTCCAGATCAAAGAAGGCGATGAGGTATGTGTTGGTGCAATGAATACTCTGTGTATACTTGACTTTTCTTTTAGATTGAACTCATCAACATGATTATTGAATGTTGCTCGCAAGAGCGTTCCTACTCCACCTTCTATGGTCTCGTTGGCGAGCGTTTCAGCAAACTCAACCGTGTCTGGACAGATTCTCTCGAGCAGGCGTTTTCTAATTATTATACGACCATCCACCGATATGAGACCAATCGTCTGCGCAACATCTCCCGTTTCTTCGGACACATACTCGCTACGGATGCCATCTCATGGGTTGTGCTTGAGTGTGTTAAGATCAACGAGGATGACACCACGAGCTCCAGCCGTATTTTCATGAAGATTTTGATGCAGGAAATGATGGAGAGCATGGGGTTGAAAGCGCTCGCAGAGAGGTTCAAGGATGAGCAGGTCAGGCACGCGACCAGAGACATGTTCCCGATGGATAACCCGAAGAACACACGGTTCTCCATCAACTACTTTACGAGTGTCGGGCTTGGTGTTCTCACTGAAGAAATGAGAGAGTACCTCAAGGTATGTCTAATTTTCAGGCTCGAGACACTGCTGGTGGCTCACATATTTTCGCAATAGAACGCCCCGCGGCTCATAATGGAACAACGACGTGCCATGCTGGAGCAAGAATCAGCCTCGTCTAGCAGTGACTCTGATTCATCTGATTCCGACTCTGATTCCGACTCCGACTCCGAATCGGGCTCGGACCCGTCGGATTCTGAATCCTCTGTTGACTCTAGGCGACGCCGACGAACTCCTACTCCCCCTCGCCGAGGGCGCGATACCTCACGCTCGCCACCCCGCCGTAGTGTGCGAGACAGCTCTCGTCGACCCCCTCCTCGCCGCGGTGCACGAGACGGCTCACTTACTCCACCCCCACCCCCACGCCGTGGTGCTCGAGATGACTCCCGCTCGCCCCCTCCACGCCGGGGTGGACGCTACCCGTCTCGTACGCCTTCCCCGTCGCCACCCCCGCGGCACAGAGACGGACGGGGTCAAGCTCGTCGTGATTCCCCTCCCCACCGGAGAGATGACCGCTCGCCCCCGCCTCGCACGCGGGATGTGGATGGTCGGGATCGTGGCGGGCGGGACGGTGGATATGACCGGCGGCGCAGAGATGATTACCGCGAGAGAGAGCGATCGCCTGGAGGTGATAGGCGGCGGAGGGTGTCAGATGAGAAGGAGAGAGTGTATGGAGGCAGGAGATGATTTGCTGGTGTGTGTGGCGTTCTGAAGCCCTTACATGTACTCATACTGTAGACATATCAACTGTCATATGTCCAGTACTGTCTGTCATCTGATGTTCAAGTTTTGTTTGCATGATAATTATCATCTATTTCGACACGTTCAAACCTGCTTGTTAATGCAAGTGGCAATACCCTGAATTTACTAGCTAACGGACCAGGAAGGGAGACGCATGTATAGAAGTTGATGAGACAAAATGGGGCATGTGCCTCTGGTGCTTCTTATCACAATCACTCAAGCTCCAAGCCTCACTCAAACCTCACTCAAGCCTCACTTAAGTCTCACTCGAGCCTCCTGCCCATTACCGAGGTTCGTGTTTGGATAAATACTTCAAACGATTCTTGTAGTACTATGATCTTCATCTTGACAGCCCACCATTATGGCTGAATGCACTCTATGCGGCCGTTCATTCCGTTCCACCCAAGCTTTGTTTGCACATTGGCGCGACAAAAATGATCACCCCTTCTGTGAGGATTGCGGCAGATCATTCCGGACTTTCCAAGAACTTGATCAGGTGCGTGATGAGGACGCCGCCTCTTCTCATTAAAGGCGCCAACTCACGCGCCTTTCACGTCAGCACTTGCACGACGTTGCTGGATATAGCTACAATAAACACGAGTGCAGTGCATATGAGTACAGCGGATACAATTACACTGGCAGCGCATGGGCGTACGACGCAGACGAGTACAGTGCATACGTGCATACATCCAAGAGCGACAGCGACGATGACGATGAAGAACCGCTGTGCGTGGGATGTGACAAATGCTTTGTCGACCTGGCAAGCCTCTATCAACACCTTGCTACCAGTTTAGACCACAACTGGTGCTTTGTATGTTCGCGCGATTTTTCCAGTCCAAGTTCTTTGGAACAAGTGGGCCACGCTCTCGTTTTCGGCTTATATATTAATTAAACGCCTTGACGCACAGCAC